>MU249612.1:9023020-9088020 GCA_018977245.1 Lethenteron camtschaticum | reverse complement strand
CCTCGATATTTCCTCTTTGTCAGGGAGGGGGTGCGGGTCGGGCGGGGGGGCTCGTGCGTCTTATTTTCCGGTGCGTCTTATAATCCGGTCACAGAGCAACCGCGTGTCCACTCCGCAACATTTTCCGTCCCTCTCATTGAATGATAACAAAAAACACAAATTTAACAAGGAATTTACAAGAAAAAAAAACGAACTTTTGAAATGTTCCGCAAAACCCTTTCAACGCAGCGATAATATTTACTCGGAACTTAAGCGAACATATATACAGGACAAGTGGAGATGGGTAATTTATTTTTATTTTTGTAAATTTGATATTTTTCTTTGGGAGAGAAGCCGTTCTGGACGCCTTGGGCAGTCTTTAGCCTGGCAGTGTTCCCCAAATCCTGACAACATAAAAGAGATAAAGGTTCCACCCCAGTATAGCCTTAACAGACTGGTGGGGCAAGTGCTGTTAGCGAGTAGCATCTACATTTAGCGTCGTCGAGTGGCGATTTTTACTACATCGTATACCAGAGACCTTTTTGAGGCTGAGTCGACCTAAGGGAGGCCCAATAACGGTGCAGATGATCGCCTGTGAGTGTTGGTTCTTGAGTGGAAATCGACCTTCGTCACGCTGGTGGTTGCTGCGCATTGCGATAACCTCTAAGCTAGCGCTCAATACAATCATGCAACACACGTGAAACCACAGTCTCACACAACACACCCATCTACACATCCACTCACTCACAAGCGCACACACCAATACACACACACACTCACACGCGCACACACCAATACACACTCACACGCGCACACACCAATACACACACACACTCACACGCGCACACACAAATACAGACACACACTCATTCACACGCGCACACACCAATACACACTCACACGCGCACACACCAATACACACACACACTCACTCACACACCAATACACAGACACACTCACTCACACGGGCAAACATCAATACACTCCCACCTACTCACACGCGCACACACCAATATACACACACTCACTCACACGCGCACACACCAATACACCCACCCATTCACACACCCACGCATGCACACGCACACACACACCCACCCACACACCCATTCACACGCGCACCCACACACACTCATCCAACAACCATCCGCACACAAACACACACCCACCCAACCACACACCCATTCACACGCGCACACACCAATCCACACACTCACCTACTCACACACCCGTACACCCACCCAACCATCCGCACACACACCCAGACACCCATCCAGTCACACACCCACCCATTCACACGCACACCCACACACACTCCCCAACACATTGAAACACACACACACCGAATCACCCCCCAAAGACACAGATCCCCCGTATAGCCTTAACAGACTGTTGCGGCAAGTGCTGTTAGCGAGCACCTATTAAGACCGGCACGGCACACGAGTGGGAGTTTGACCAACACCACGCCCGGCCGCCTTTATCTCCCCAGCCACAATGTTTACTACACACCGCACCAGTTAACTAATTTGTGGCTGAGTCGACGTAGGGGAGGCCCAGGACCGGTTCAGATAGCCATCACTAGTTTTTGACCGGCGTTTTGCCGTGAGTGTGAATCGAACTCGGGTGCCCTGGGGTTCGTAGCACAGCTGCGCTAACCACTACGCCACCGCTCCCCCCCACCACCCACACCCACCCACACACACCCACACACACCCACACGGGACCCGCAGGTGAGTGATGGCACGAACGTGCTTTGCAATTGAGGGGCCGCGAATATCCACGATTGTGTCACGTGCCCGGCTCGCCGGGGGAGCGGGCATGAGGTTAACCCTCGCGTGGCGCGGGAGGGTAACTGTGGAGTGGGAGGGTAACTGTGGAGTGACGTGGGAGGGTAACTGTGGAGTGGAGGGTAACTGTGGAGTGGGAGGGTAACTGTGGAGTGGGAGGGTAACTGTGGAGTGGGAGGGTAACTGTGGAGTGGGAGGGTAACTGTGGAGTCACGTGGGAGGGTAACTGTGAGTCACGTGGGAGGGTAACTGTGGAGTGGAGGGTAACTGTTGAGTCACGTGGGGGGTAACTGTGGAGTGGGGGGGTAACTGTGGAGTGACGTGGGAGGGTAACTGTGGAGTGGGAGGGTAACTGTGGAGTGGGGGGTAACTGTGGAGTGACGTGGGAGGGTAACTGTGGAGTGGGAGGGTAACTGTGGAGTGGGAGGGTAACTGTGGAGTGGGAGGGTAACTGTGGAGTGGGGGGTAACTGTGGAGTGGAGGGTAACTGTGGAGTGGGAGGGTAACTGTGGAGTAGACTGTGGAGTGGGAGGGTAACTGTTGAGTGAGTGGGGGGTACTGTGGAGAGGAGTGGAGGGTAACTGTGGAGTGGGAGGGTAACTGTGGAGTGGAGGGTAACTGTGGAGTCACGTGGGAAGGTAACTGTGGAGTTGGAGGGGAACTGTGGAGTAGAGTGGAGGGTAACTGTTGAGTGGGAGGGTAACTGTGGAGTGGGAGGGTAACTGTTGAGTGACGTGGGAGGGTAACTGTGGAGTGGGAGGGTAACTGTGAAGTGGGAGGGTAACTGTTGAGTGACGTGGAGGGTAACTGTGGAGTGGGAGGGTAACTGTGGAGTGGGAGGGTAACTGTGGAGTGGGAGGGTAACTGTGGAGTAGAGTGGGAGGTAACTGTTGAGTGACGTGGGAGGGTAACTGTGAAGTGGGAGGGTAACTGTGGAGTGGAGGGTAACTGTGTAGTGGGAGGGTAACTGCGGAGTGATGTGGGAGGGTAACTGTTGAGTGACGTGGAGGGTAACTGTGGAGTGGAGGGTAACTGTTGAGTGACGTGGGAGGGTAACTGTGGAGTCACGTGGTATGGTAACTGCGGAGTGACGTGAGAATTGGTGGTGGTGGTGGTGGGGGGGGGGCACCCTCAGTGGCAGCTGCCCCTGCGCGTCACGTGGTGGTTCGGCACCACCCTAGGCCGAGCAGAGCAGGAATCGAACTCCAAAGCCTTGCCACTGCGCGAACCATTATACCGGTTACCGGTTCGGCCACTTGCCTCGCCACATTGAAGAGAGGCTCCAACCTGGAGGCACTCATCGTTGTGTTGCGCGCGGGTCGATGTCGCACTGGCTCCCTCCTCCTCCACACCGTGACCCCGAGACGGCTGCCCAATGCGGATGGCTGTGACCCCCACACACTTGACCACCACCATCATCATCACCACACCACCATCATCACCACCACCATNATACACCACCACCACCATCATCACCACCACCATCATCATCACCACCACCACCACCATCATCACCACCACACCACCACCATCACCACCATCATCACCACCACCAGCAGACACCACCATCATCATCACCACCACCACCTCACCACCATCACCACCACCACCACCAGCATCACCCATCATCACCACCACCACCATCACCACCATCACCACCATCACCATCACCACCACCACCACCACCATCACCACCACCATCACCACCATCACCACCACACCAGCATCACCACACCATCACCACCACCACCATCACCACTCACCACCATCACCAGCATCACCACCACCACCACCATCACCACCACCATCANCATCACCACCACCATCACCACCACCACCATCATCACCACCATCACCATCACCACCACCACCACCACCATCATCACCACCACCACCATCACCACACCACCATCACCACCATCACCACCACCATCACCATCACCACACCACCACCATCATCACCACCACCACTACACACCATCACCACCACCACCATCACCATCACCACCACCATCACCACCACCACCAGCATCACCACCACCACCAGCATCACCACCATCACCACCACCACCATCATCACTGCCGCCACCATCATCACCACCACCACCATAATCACCATCACCATCATCATCACCACCACCACCATCACGATCATCACGACCACTACCATCATCACCATCATCACCACCACCACCACCATCATCACCACCACCACCACCATCACCACCACCACCNTCACCACCACCACCATCACCACCCACCNTCACCACCACCACCACCACCATCACCACCACCACCACCATCACCACCACCATCACCACCACCACCAGCATCACCACCACCACCAGCATCACCACCATCACCACCACCACCACCACCATCATCACTGCCGCCACCATCATCACCACCACCACCATCATCACCATCACCACCACCATCATCATCACCACCACCATCACGATCATCACGACCACTACCATCATCACCATCATCACCACCACCACCACCATCATCACCACCACCACCATCACCACCACCGTCATCACCACCACCATCACCACCTCTGCCATCATCAGCACCACCACCACCACCATCATCACCACCACCACCGCCACCACCATCATCACGACCACCACCGCCATCATCACCACCGCCATCATCACCACCACCATCATCACGAGCACCACCACCACCATCACCACCACTGCCACCACCACCACCATCATCACCACCACCACCACCACTATCGCCCCCAGCAGTGCGCTGGCCGTGCGTAGTGGCGGCAGGAGCCTCTTGAGAAGGCGCTCAATGAGACTCGGCGAGGTTGTTACCGGATTACATTCATGACCTCGGTGAAGCATTGTCATGCTCCGTTGGGTAGGGGTGGGGGNATGGTAGTGGAGGTGGTGATGATGATGGGGTGTTGTGATGATGGCAATGGCGGTGACGACGATGGTGGCGGTGATGATGGTGGCGGTGATGATGGTGGCGGTGATGATGATGGTGATGATAGTGGCGGTTGTGGTGGCGGCGGTGATGATGGTGGTGTTGGTGATGATGGTGGTGATGATAGTGGCGATTGTGGTGGTGGTGCGGCGGTGATGATGGTGGTGTTGGTGATGATGGTGGTGGCGGTGATGATGGTGGTGTCGGTGATGATGGTGGTGGCGGTGATGATGATGGTGGTGTCGGTGATGATGATGATGGTGATGATAGTGGCGGTTGTGGTGGTGGCGGCGGTGATGATGGTGATGGTGGCGGTGATGATGATGGTGGTGGTGGCGATGGCGGTGGTGGCGGTGGAGTAGGGAGGGAGGAGGATTTGGGGGTCGAATATTGAAGAAGCAAAGCCACTCAGCTCTCGCATCATTACTTGGCTAATGATGGCGGACGGGTTTCACGGTGTCCGGAGTCGCTATGGATTCAGGAGGAGAGGAGGGGAAGGGAGGGAGGGGTAGAGGGGAGAGGGGGAGGGGAAGGGATGGGGAGGGGGGGATGAAGGGAAATGAATGCGCGGATTTTCAAGCCGAGTCGTGTGTAAGAATATGCACGACTACACACACACACAGAGATACATACAGACACACAGACAGACACACACACAGAGACACACGAACACACACACAGATTCACATAGACACACACAGACAGAGATACACACACACACAGAGACACACGCACACACACATACACACACACACAGAAACACACACACACACAGAGACACACACACACACACACAGAGCACACACACACACAGAGAGACACACAGAGATACACAGAGACACACAGACAGACACACACACAGATACACACAGACACGCACATAGACAGAGATACATACAGACACGCAGAGAGACACACAGACACACACACAGAGACACACGAACACACATACACAGAGATACACACAGACACACACACAGAGACACACAGACACACAGACACACACAGACACACACACACACAGACACACACACACACACAGACACACACAGACACACACACACACACAGACACACAGACACACACACAGAGACACACAGACACACACACACACACACAGACACAGATACACACAGACACACACAGAAACACACACAAAGACACACACACTGACACACACACACACAGACAGAGATACACACAGACACACACAGAGACACACAGACACACACACAGACACACACACACAGAGACACACAGACACNCACACACACAGAGACACACAGACACACACAGAGACACACAGCCACACACAGACACACACACACACCAGAGGTGTACTACATACGGATATAAGCAACACACACACACACGGGCGCAGGCACGCATTGAAACAAGACAAAGATCCCCCGCATAGCCTTGACAGGCTGCTGGAGCAAGTGCTGTTAGCGAGTAGCACCTATGAAGGCCGGCACGGCACACGAGTGGAAGTGGGTGGCCAACACCACGCCCGGCCGTCTTTGTCTCTCTGATGCTGATGTTTTTTATTTTTTATTTTTCAACACCGCACCAGGTACTCGTTTGAGGCCGAGTCGACCTAAGGGGAGACGAGGAGGGATCACGACCAGTTCAAACCCTCGAGTTGGTGGCCGTGAGCGGAATCGAACTGGGTTCGCCGAGGTTCGGATAGCGCAGTGCGCTGATCACTGCGCCACCGCTCCCCACCGAATACTCACACAGCCCCCCCCCCTATCTCCACCCCCCCTGCCCCCCCCCTCTCTCCACCCCCCCCCCTATCTCCACCCCCCCCCTGCCCCCCCTCTCTCCCCCGACACACTTCGCGTCTCTCTCAAGGCCAAACCCCGCGGTCTCATCGTCTCGGGTGAGCGGTGGACGACGCCGAGGGGAGGGTGGACACGCGGTGGTGATTCCTGCTTGCGTCTGTGATTAGTGCGCTCATCTTTCTGTGTGTGTCTGTGTGAGTGTGTCTGTGTGTGTCTGTGTGAGTGTGTCTGTGTGTCTGTGTTGTGTGTGTCTGTGTGTGTCTATGTGAGTGTGTGTGAGTGTGTGAGTGTGTCTGTGTGTCTGTGTGAGTGTGTCTGTGTGAGTGTGTGTCTGTGTGTGAGTGTGTCTGCGTCTGTGTGAGTGTGTCAGTGTGTCTGTGTTTGTGTGAGTGTCTGTGTAAGTGTGTCTGTGTGTGAGTGTCTGTGTGAGTGTCTCTGTGTCTGTGTGAGTGTCTCTGTGTCTGTGTGAGTGTATGTGTCTGTGTGAGTGTCTGTGTGTCTGTGTGAGTGTGTCTGTATGTGTCTGTGTGAGTGTGTGTGTGTGTCTGTGTGTGTGTGAGTGTGTCTGTGTTGTGTGAGTGTGTCTGTGTGTGAATGTCTGTGTGAGTGTATGTGTATCTGTGTGAGTGTGTCTGTGTGAGTGTGTCTGTGTGAGTGTCTGTGTGAGTGTGTCTGTGTGCCTGTGTGATTGTGTATGTGTGAGTGTCTGTGTGAGTGTGTCTGTGTGTGTCTGTGTGAGTGTGTGAGTGTGTGTGTTTGTGTGAGTGTGTGTCTGTGTCTGTGTGAGTGTATCTGTGTGTGCGTGTGTCTGTGTGTGTGTCTGTGTGTGAGTGTGTCTGTGTGAGTGTCTGCGTCTGTGTGAGTGTGTCAGTGTGAGTGTGTATGTTGCTGTGTGTGTGAGTGTGTCTGAAAGTGTCTCTCTAAGTGAGTCTGTGGATGGGTGTCTGCGTGTGTATCCTGATTGTATGAGTTAGTGTGTATGTCTATGTAAGTTAGTGTCTATGTGAGTCAGTGATCTGTGAGTGTCTATCTGATTGCGAGTGAGTGTTAGAGGCTGTGGAGTCATGCCCTTGGCTCGTCAGGAGAAAGTGGTCCAGCAAATGTAACCCAATCTCCATCTGTTCCATCTTTAGGGTGGNATATAGTGTTTCCCCTCGCACGCGTTGTCTTTTTTCCGTGCTGATTGTGTGACGGCGCATTTGCAATAAATGGCATTGCTATACAAACACCCGATATCGAGTGTGTGTGTGTGAGTGAGTGTGTGAGTGAGTTTGTGAGTGAGTGAGTGAGTGTGTGAGTGTGTNAGTGAGTGTGTGTGAGTGAGTGTGTGAGTGAGTGAGTGTGTGGAGTGTGTAGTNTGTGAGTGTGAGTGTGTGAGTGTGTGTGAGTGAGTGTGTGTGTGAGAGTGTGTGTGTGAGTGTGTGTGAGTAAGTGTGAGTGAGTGTGAGTGAGTGTGAGTCCACTTTGTGGTGTTGAGCGAGCGGCCACTCTAGCTCAGGTCGCGGGAGATTCCCTCCCCTGTCTGCTCCGGCCCCCAAATTATTTCAGCTGCGCCCCTCCACCCCCCACCACAACCCCCCACCCCGCCCCTCAACCCCGCCCCTCAACCTCCCCACCCCGCCCCTCAACCCCCCCACCCCGCCACTCAACCCCCCCCCACCCCGCCCCTCAACCCCCCACCCCGCCCCTCAACCCCCCCACCCGCCCTCAACCCCCCCCACCCCGCCCCTCAACCCCCCACCCCGCCCCTCAACCCCCTCCAACCCCCTACCCCGCCCTCAACCTCCCCCACCCGCCCCTCAACTCTCTCCACCCCGCCCCTCAACCCCTCCACCCCCCGACCCCGCCCTCAATCCCTCACCCCCCACCGACCCCGCCCTCAATCCCTCACCCCGACCCCCCCCACACCCCCACCGACCCCGCCCCTCAATCCCTCACCCCCACCCCCCCACACCCTCCCACCGACCCATGCCTTTGCACTCACAAAAGATTCCCAAGTAACAGAGAGCCAGGTGCGGACATTTGTTCAGCGTGGGGAGAGAGACGGGGGTTGATGTGGGGGGCGGTGGATGGGGGGGGACCCCCACGACCAGCCGCGTTTGTATCTCCTCATCCGTAGCGTTGCCATACCTCCACATACATCAACTAAAATATGTGGAGATTATTTTACACATTCCATCAGCACACGCACACACGCACACACACAAACGCACACACACGCACGCACATATGCACACACACACGCACACACGCACGCACACAAGCACGCACACACACACACGCACAAGCACTCGGCCTTTCCGTGTGGAGTCCGTGGTTACAATCAGCATTGATTCAACAACACAGTCCAAACACCCTCGGCTGGTTTCGACTCGCAGTCTCTCATCAACAAGGTCAGGTTTGCTTCAACCAATGCTGATGACCTGTTAGATGTTCATGGACAATGACTGGTTTCGACTCGCAGTGTCTCATCAACGGGGTTGGGTTTGCTTCAACCAATGCTGATGACCTGTCAGATGTTCATGGACAAAGATTGGTTTCGACTCGCAGTGTCTCATCAACAGGGTCAGGTTTGCTTCAACCAATGCTGATGACCTGTTAGATGTTTATGGACAAAGACTGGTTTCGACTCGCAGTGTCTCATCAACAGGGTAGGGTTTGCTTCAACCAATGCTGATGACCTGTCAGATGTTCATGGACAAGGACTGGTTTCGACTCGCGGTGTCTCATCAGCAGAGTCGGGCTCGCTGCTGCGTCCCGCCAATGATGTCTCGTGACCCGAGCAGTCTTTGTTCAAGCAGCCTGACAGCTGATGAGATCCCAGATGGTGGAATCCCGGACCAGACTTCTGCCGAGACGCATGTTGATGGGATAGTCCCCGTCTCGAAAGTAAATAGGCTGATGGCCCAAAAACGTTGATTTTAACGCGACAAGCGGCCAGCAACAATCAGCACTAATCGATGAGTCACACGTTTATTTGATTGAGTGATGTTATTATTGTAGTTGTCGTTGTAAGAGCTTTGGGGGCAAAGAGACGATGGTGGTGATGGTAGTGATGGTGGTGGTGATGGTGCTGATAGGAGGATACAATTCAGAAATGGATCAGAGAGAGAAGAGAGGTGACCTCTAGTGTGGTGAGTGGGTGAGTGAGTGGTTGAGTGAGTGGGTGAGTGAGTGGTTGAGTGAATGAGTGAGTGCGTAGGTGAGTGGGTAGGTAAGTGAGCGACGTAGTAACTGGGTGGGTAGGTGAACGGGTGATTGAGTGAGTGTGTGAGTGAGTGGGCTATTGAGTGAGTGGATGAGTGATTGAGTGGATGAGTGGATGAGTAAGTACGTGAGTGAGTGGGTTATTGAGTGAGTGGATGAGTGATTGAGTGAGTAAGTGTGTGTGTGGATGAGTGATTGAGTGAGTAAGTGTGTTATTGAGTGAGTGGATGGGTTAGTAACTGGGTGGGTAGGTGAATGGGTGAGTACTGGGGTGAGTGTGTTGTTATTGTGACCTGCGGTGTGATGGTGGTGGTTGAACACAGTGTTGCCGGTGGTAGTGGTGGTGTAGTGGTGGTGGTAATGGTGGTCGTGGTGGATGAGACGACACGGCCACAGTAACCGAGGTAGTAGCGGCAGAAGAGTGACGGGGGCGCGACTGACCGGGACGAGCGTTGATGATGCCCCACTGAATGAGTGGACGTGTACACGCCGTACAGGTACCGATTTAGGGCTGAGTGGACCCAGGAGAGGCCTAGTATAAAATGTTATTTACTTATTTATTTTACCTACGTGACTTTACCGAAAAAACCTAAGAGTATGAATCCTTGCGGTCACGAAAACTTCAAATCTAGAACACACATACAGACACACACATACAACAACAACAACCGCCATTCGCCACTAAGTGGCGGTGACGTCACCACGACGCTTGTGCCAGGCCAAGTGCACATACAGACACATAGACACACACACAGACACACGATGGCACATTCACACGTGCACGCACGCTCGCCCACTGATGTCCAGTCGTTTTCAGTTTCAGTTCCATGTATTTGGTAGAGCCCTGTGAGCCATTCGGCTCTTGAATCGGGTGCAACCGCAACAAACAAAAAAACCAAAAACACGAAAAAAGAAAACATCTCAAAGTCGACCTCCAATGTCGCAGCCCGGGCTCGTAGCCCATCGACACCCCCCCCCCNAACCGCTGCGCCACCGCTCCACTCGCCATCTAATTAACAATTAGCGATAATTAGCAGCGAAAAAGCCTAATGGGTGTTCATCAGCCGCGCCTCGATTCACAGCTTCCTTGGAGGCGCACGCACGCGACTGCTCGCCTCCCGAACCCCACGGATTCTTGCCGAGCCTGGAGCCAGTCGGCGAGACGCGTCGTGACACCGCTGGCGATGGTGCAAGGGCGCATCCCTGAAAGCGCTCGCTCCTGCCCCTGCCGGCGGGGAGGGTCTGCTGCTGCTGCTCCAATGACCCGTGCTGTGACGGTTTCACCTGAAGACGGAAGCTTGTGTTGCCTCCGAAACGTCGTGATTTTTATTTTATTTTNATTCTACTTTTATTAATTTAAAAATTTTTACCTACGTGACTTTACCGCAAAAACAAACCTAAGAATATAAGCCCATGGGAGTTGATCGTGACGTCGTTGAGATGAGGGCTGGGCACCAAAGAGGTGCCGACGTCGAGACACTGGCTCGGTGGTGAATCCAGTGCGGGAGTTACCACCGATCTCCAGACATGGGAGGGGAGGCATCACAGCGTGGTGGCGGTGGTGGTGGTGGTGGCGGTGGTGGTGGTGGTGGTTGTGGTGGTGGTGGTTGTTGAACACATGGTGGTGGTTGAATACTGTGGTGGTGGTGGTTGTGGTGGTTGTGTGGTGGTGGTTGTGGTGGTTGAACACTCTGGTGGTGGTGGTGGTTGAACACAGTGTGGTGGTGGTTGAACACAGTATGGTGGTGGTGGTGGTGGTTGTGGTGGTGGTGGTGGTTGAACACAGTGTGGTGGTGGTTGAACACAGTGTGGTGGTGGTGGTTGAACACAGTGTGGTGGTGGTTGTGGTGGTGGTGGTGGTGGTTCAGTGTGGTGGTGGTGGTGGTGGTTGTGGTGGTGGTGGTGGTGGTTCTGTGGTGGTGGTGGTTGAACACTGTGGTGGTGGTGGTGGTGGTTGAACACAGTGTGGTGGTGGTTGTGGTGGTGGTGGTGGTTGAACACAGCGTGGTGGTGGTGGTGGTTGAACACAGTGTGGTGGTGGTGGTGTTTGAACACAGCGTGGTGGTGGTGGTGGTGGTTGAGACGACGCAGTCGATGTGTGCTAGAACCGAGTCAACGCGTGTCTGTTTGGTCTCACTGAGCACTCGCCTGCGATTGAATGAAGTATTGTGAACGAATGAATGAATGAGTGAAGAGTGAGTTCGTGATAAGTGCTCTCCGTGCTCTTCAGAGCCCATTGAGATGCAAAACAGCGACTCGTGCACTCGCTCTGCACCAACATCATACAAAAGCAAAGATCCCCCGTGTAACCCACACAGGGCACTTGGGGCAAGTGCTGTTAGCGAGCAGCACCTGTGAAAGGCGTAACCGCGCACGAGGTGGGACTGCACCACGCCCGGCCGCCTTTGTCTCCCTACTGGCGATGTTTTTACACTCCGCACTAGGTATGCATTTGAATCTTAGTCGACCTAGGCGAGATATTCGTCATTGATGTTGGTGGCCGTGAGTGCGAATCGATGGTCAATGCCTATGGTTTCATAGGCAATGACCATGTAGGTCTTGTTGGAATTCGCTACACCTCTGCTGTAGCAGACGGACAGAAAATATGGCATCTTTGCAGGACCGCCCTTTCCTGAAACCGCATTGGGGCTCCGCAAGCCTCTCCTCAGCCTGCCTAGCAAGGCGATGTTGAATAATCCTTGCCAGGACCTTTCCCGGCACACTGAGGAGTGAGATGCCCCTGTAGTTGTTACAGTCTGTGCGGTCCCCTTTCTTTAAAAGGGGGACCACCAGGGCATACTTCCAATCCTGCGGAACCCATCCAGTCGTCCAGACTGTTGTTATGTCATGTAGGGCAGTCTGTGCGCAAACGCCACCCTCCCTTAGCATTTCGCTTGGAAGATCAGCTTTGCCCGGTGCCTTTCCTGGTCGCAGGCTCTGGATCGCCTTCAGTACTTCCTCAACAGATGGCACCTCAGCCAGCCACTCACAGGGGGTGACTTCTTCCAATATTTGAGGCATCGTAGCCTCAGCAGGAGCATCTCCACTTTGTCCCACGATGTTTCCAGGCTGAGGGATTTACCCTCCCCAGGATATCACATAAATGCTCAGTAAAACTGTACACCTGTTCCTGGGGGTCGGAGATTGGATCACTGTTCTTTCCCCTAATGATGGTAATAGGTGTGGCGCTGCAGGTTACTTTTTTGATGGAATTAAAGAGCGATTTGTGATCGCGGGCCATTGAGGCAGACTCCATCTCCTCAGCAACCCGCGACCACCACCCATCCTTGCAGCGCCTTACGGCTCTCCGAACCTCCGAGCGAAGACTACGGTAAGCCTCCTCATTCTCTGACGTGAGATGCTGTAGACGATGAGAGTGGGCCTGTCGCTTTTTCTCAGCCAGCCTGAACACCTCCTCTGTTAGCCAGGGTCTCTGGGGAGGTTTGGACCATGTACCCAAAGCAGTCATTGCAGCTGCACGAGCCACAGTCCTAAACCTCGCCCATTTCCCCTCGACATCAGGAGGAGTGGGGGACGATGCCAACCCCAGCCGCAAGCGATGATGAAATTATCGCTTGCAACTTTCTTCAGCTAGCTGAGACCTTACCACGCTGGGTTTGAATGGGGTCCTGGGTGTACACCCACCACCAGAGTGGAAGAATGGCAGGCACATATTACAGATGAGAAGTCAATGGTCAGTGGGTAGATCAGCTCCACGGTAGGTCCTGGTGTCAAGGACATGGGCCCGCATCCGCTGTTCCGTCACTATATAGTCCAGCAGATGTTCTTGCTTGGATCCGGCATACATCCATGATGTTGTGTGGATGTGCCGATGCCAGAACAGCGTGTTGGTAATTACAAGCCCATGGGCTGCACATAAATCTAGCAGCCTCCTACCGTTGGTATTGAGCTGATCTGGCCCATGTCTTCCAAACACTCCAGACCAGGTGCTAGCATCATGACCAACTTGGGCATAAAGTCACCCAACAAGATGACTCTATCCTGCGGGGCCACTTTAGCCAGCACCTATGACAGGAGTTCATAAAGGCATCTGACTCATCGGCCTTGCCTGCGTCCCTCCACAGATTTTCGTCTTCGGTGGGGGCATGAGCAACCACGACCACCACACCTCGCTCTGGTTGATGGGAAGGCGAGCCCAAAGTATCCTGGGGCTTACAGCTTCCCACACCTCACCGCCACGCTCCCACGCCCCCTTCATTCTTTTATTCAGAAGAAGATCCACTCCCTGTTGTTTGGCAGTCTCCTGCCCCGAGTAGAGGACTGTCCACCCCTCATGGTGGCAGGAGCCAGAGCTGGTCCACCGGACCTCCTGAATGCCGCAGAGATCCAGGCGATACCGGTACAGCTCCCAGGAGTGGCAGCCTCTCCTCTGCAGTGAGCGTTCGAACATTCCACGTGCCCATCCGTAGTGGCTTTTTGTCGTTTCTTGAGGAGCCCCGAGGGTAAAGATTCAGTTTCCTGGCTCCGCCACATGGGGATAGGCCAGGAGACGTCATAGACACCTGTCCCCCGGGGCCTCCGGCACAAGCTTAACACATTTTTGACCTTGTAGTTTAGTGGTAGTTAATTGAAGATGGAGGGGTTACCAGCCCCTCGCACCCGTCCAGAGCCCCCATTTGGCCGCTCTGGTGGTTACAAACGCCATTAAGGGAAAGGCCAATCTAAATTGGCCCTCTCCCCACGGCACTGCCCACCGAAACGTTGCCATCCGGCACCATTCGGATGTTCCGGACGGCAGCCAAATGATAAAGACAAAGACCCCAGTATAGCTTCAGCAGACTGTAGGGGCAAGTGCTGTGAGCGAGCACCTATGAAGGCCGGAACGGTACATGAGGGGTGGGTGGCCAGCACCACACAACCCATACAAACCACACATAGACACACACACAACCCATACAAACCACACACACAAAACCCATACAATCCACACACACACACACAACCCATAAAAACACACACACAGACACACACACACAACCCATACAAACCACACACACACACACAACCCATACAAACCACACACACACAAACCCATACAATCCACACACACACACAACCCATACAATCCACACACACACAAAACCCATACAATCCACACACACACACAACCCAAACAATCCACACACACACAACCCATAAAAACCACACACAGACACACACACACACAACCCATACAAACCACACACACACACAACCCATACAAACCACACAGACACACACACACAACCCATACAAACCACACAAAACCCATACAATCCACACACACACACAAAACCCATACAATCCACACACACACAACCCATACACACCACACACAGACACACACACAAAACCCATACAATCCACACACACACAATCCATACAAACCACACACAGACACACACAAAAACTATACAAACACACATTCGCCCCCCCCTCACACACAGACCTGTAGACACACACAGACAAAGATCCCCCAGATAGCCTTTAACAGACTGTTGGGGCAAACGCTGTTAGCGAGTAGCACCTATGCATGCCGGAACGGCACACATTGACCACACACACTGACATCTACATGTACTGAACCACACACACACACAGACCCACACACACACATATACCCACACACACAGATACCCACACACTGATCCACACACACACAGACCCACACACAAACTGACCCACGACAGACCCACCCACACACTAACCCACACACACACTGGTCCACACACACACTGACCCACACCCACACAGACCCACACACACACAGACCCACACACACACACAGACCCACACATACACAGACCCATACACACACAGACCCACACACACACACTAACCCACACACACACAGACCTACACACACACATACCCACACACACACACAGACCCACACACACAGACCCACACACACACACACACACAGACCCACACACACACACAGACCCACACACACACACACTGACCCACACACACACAGACCCACACACACACAGAACCACACACAGACCCATCCACACACACACACAGACCCACACACACACTCGTGATAAACAGGCATTGATTGAGTCCGCACACCGGGGTCACCCTGTCAACAGGAACCCGTGCTTGGACCGGACCCTAACGAGCATCGCGCTATTGATGGACAAGAGGCTACCCCCCACCACCCCCCACCACTCTCCCCACCACTCTCCCTTCACTCTCCCCGTAACCTCTCCCATTCTACTATCCGCTCTCACTTAAACACTCGTTCGTTCCCCCTCCACCCCCTCTCTCTCTCGCACACAATCGGAGCGCACGCATCGCCCGTTCTCGCCACTCATGCGCAAGCACTTGTCTCTGTGTGTGTCTCTGTGTGTCTCTCTGTTGTGTCTCTGTGTGTGTCTCTCTATGTGTGTGTGTCTGTGTGTGTGTGTGTGTCTGTGTGTGTGTCTCTGTGTGTCTGTGTGTGTGTCTGTGTGTGTGTGTGTCTCTGTGTGTGTCTCTCTGTGTGTGTCTCTCTGTGTGTGTCTCTTTGTGTGTGTGTGTCTCTGTGTGTGTCTTTCTGTGTGTGTCTCTGTCTCTGTGTGTGTGTCTCTGTGTGTGTCTCTCTGCGTGTGTGTCTCTCTCTGTGTCTCTGTGTCTCTCTATGCTTTATTTGCTCTTAGCCTCTCTCCTCTATCCCTTTAGGAATGAATCTCCCAATGTCTGCCTCACCTTTGAATGTCCCATCAATCGGAAGGTTGCGATTTCAAATCCTAGTTCAGGGGTGCGCCGCTTTGTTGGGAAGATCGGCTTTATGACTCTACTCGTCCCACGCCATAGGAATGTGGAATTTCCATCGCCTGCACAGGCTTGTATACAAAAGGTGAGCAATGTCAATCACTTTCACTTTCCATTGACTGCATCCGGGCATCGATCAGCCTCCCATTGTATCTGCTGCACGTGTTGGGGAATTCCTCTGGCACGGCATGGAAAGCTTTTCGAACTCCGTGGTCAAAGGAGATGTTAAATAGTGTAGGGGCCTGAGGACGTCCCTGTCACACCCAAGGTGACCCACTCACCCACTAATACACCCACTCACCCACACACTCACTCACCCAATCACACGGACACCCACACACCCACTCACCCAATCACACGGACACTCACGCACTCACCCACCCACTCACCCACCCACTCACTCACTCACCCACCCACAAACTCACCCAATCACACATACACTCATCCATCCACCCACACACTCACACACCCAATCACACGGACACTCACGCACTCACCCACCCACTCACCCACCCACCCACCCACTCACACACTTACTCACTCACCCATTCACCCAATCACACGTACACTCACGCACTCACCATCCACCCACCCACTCACTTACCCACACACTCACCCAATCACACGTACACTCACCCATCCACCCATCCACCCACTCACCCACTCACTCACTCACCCACTCATCCCATCACAAGTACACTCACGCACTCACCCACCCACACACTCACCCACACATTCACTCACCCAATCACACGTACACTCACGCACTCACCCATCCAGCCACCCACCCACTCACTCACCCACACACTCACCCAATCACACGTACACTCACCCATCCACTCATCCACCCACTCACTCACTCACCCACTCACCCCATCACAAGTACACTCACGCACTCACCCATCCATCCACTCACCCACCCACTCACCCACTCACTCACTCACCAACGCACTCATTCAATCACACGTACACTCACCTATCCACCTACCCACGCACCCACCCACTCACCCACTAACTCACTCACCCACTCACTCACCCAATCACACGTACACTCACTCAACCACTCGCCCACTCGTACCCAAGGTGAGCAGGGAATTACTTTGACTCCCGGCCACGGAGATTTACCCAGGCCTGACCACCATCATGAAGGCCATTAATGATCGTGAGCCGAGGGTCAGGGACCCCGAAAGCACGAAGAATCACCCCCAAAAACCCTTGGTCTATTGATGGCATCACAGGCCCTGACCAGGTCAACAGAGCAGAGATGTAAGTCCCGTTTAAATTCCTTACGCCTCTGCTGTGGCAGACGGACAGAGAATATGTAATCCGTGTCGGACTGACCCGGCTTTCAATCCACATCGGGGCTTCGCAAGCCTCTCTGTCAGTGTGCCTGGAAAGGCGACGTTGAATAATCCTCATGCCGATGAAAAAGATGAAACACGTAAGTTGTTACAGTCCGTGCTGTACCTCATCTTTAAAGAAGGTGGGGTGGGGGAGGGTGGGGGACCATCAGGGCATCCTTCCACAGCTGAAACCGTCCAGTGGTCCAGACAGTCGTAATGATTCTAGATTTGAAGCTTTCGTGACTGCAAGGATTCATACTCTTAGCTTTTTTGGTAAAGTCACGTAGGTAAAAAATTTGACAGTAAATTTAATAAAAAAATAAAATAATAATAAATATTTTATTTTTATTAATTTTTATTTTAAAAAAATTACCTTTTGAAATAAAAATTTATAAAAATAAAATAATAAATTCATATTTTATTTTAATTAATTTTAATTTCATTTTTTACCTACGTGACTTTACCGAAAAAACTAAGAGTATATAGTCGTAATGATGACACATGTGGCAGCCTGCTACACAGACGCCACCCTCATCTCGGCAGATCGCATGGGAAGTCGTCTCTGCCCGGTGCTCTACCTGGCCTCATCGCTCAACGTCACTTTTGTACCAACACACACAGACAAAGGTCCCCTCCGTATAGCATCAACAGACTGTTGGGGCAAGTGCTGGTAGAGAAAAGCACCTATGAAGGCCGGAACGGCACACGAGGGGGTGGGTAGACAGCACCACGCCCGACCGCCTTTGTCTTCCCAGTGACGATGTTTACCCACTGCACCAGGTACTCATTTGAGGCTGAGTCGACCTAGGGGAGGCCACTACCGGTTAAGATAATCGTCATCGGTGTTGGCTGTGCAGCGCGTTGACCGCTACACTACCGCTCCCCACTCTCACACAAACTCACACACCTCTCTCTCACACACACACTCACACACTCTCTCTCACACACACAAACTCACACACTCTCTCTCACACACCACACTCACACACTCTCTCTCACACACACACACTCACACAAACGCACACAATCTCTCACACACACACACACAATCTCTCTCACACACACTCACACACTCTCTCTCACACACACTCACACAATCTCTCACACACACACTCTCACACATACTCTCTCACACACACTCTCCACTCTCTCACCCACACTCTCACACCCACACTCTCACACACACACTCTCTCACACACACTCTCACACACACTCACACTCTCACTCACACACACTNACGCACACTCACACACACTCACACACTCTCTCTCACACACACACACTCTCTCTCACACACACACTCACCCACACTCACACACACTCACCCACACTCTCACACACTCACACACACTCTCTCTCACACACTCTCTCACACAGACTCTCTCTCTCTTCCTCTCTCCTGCCCTCTCCTCTCTCTCTCTTTTTGACTCTCGTGCACAGATGCGCGCACAGCGTACCCACGCGCGCCGCCGCGGTCTCGCGCACACTCACTCACGCACGCGCAGCAAAGACAAAGATCCCCCGCGTAGCCTGTAACAGACTGTTGGGGCAAGTGCTGTTCGCGAGTAGCAACTACGTAGGCCGACATGGCGCACGAGGGGGTGGGTGGCCAACACCACGCCCGGCCGCCGCCCATTTCCCCTCGACATCAGGAGGAGTGGGGGACGATGCCAACCCCAGCCGCAAGCGATGATGAAATTATCGCTTGCAACTTTCTTCAGCTAGCTGAGACCATACCACGCTGGGTTTGAATGGGGTCCTGGGTGTACACCCACCACCAGAGTGGAAGAATGGCAGGCACATCTTACAGATGAGAAGTCAATGGTCAGTGGGTAGATCAGCTCCACGGTAGGTCCTGGTGTCAAGGACATGGGCCCGCATCCGCTGTTCCGTCACTATATAGTCCAGCAGATGTTCTTGCTTGGATCCGGCATGCATCCATGATGTTGTGTGGATGTGCCGATGCCAGAACAGCGTGTTGGTAATTACAAGCCCATGGGCTGCACATAAATCTAGCAGCCTCCTACCGTTGGTATTGAGCTGATCTGGCCCATGTCTTCCAAACACTCCAGACCAGGTGCTAGCATCATGACCAACTTGGGCATTAAAGTCACCCAACAAGATGACTCTATCCTGCGGGGCCACTTTAGCCAGCACCTGTGACAGGAGTTCATAGAAGGCATCTGACTCATCGGCCTTGCCTGCGTCCCTCCACAGATTTTCGTCTTCGGTGGGGGCATGAGCAACCACGACCACCACACCTCGCCTCTGGTTGATGGGAAGGCGAGCCCAAAGTATCCTGGGGCTTACAGCTTCCCACACCTCACCGCCATGCTCCCACGCCCCCTTCATTCTTTTATTCAGAAGAAGATCCACACCCTGTTGTTTGGCAGTCTCCTGCCCCGAGTAGAGGACTGTCCACCCCTCATGGTGGCAGGAGCCAGAGCTGGTCCACCGGACCTCCTGAATGCCACAGAGATCCAGGCGATACCGGTACAGCTCCCAGGAGTGGCAGCCTCTCCTCTGCAGTGAGCGTTCGAACATTCCACGTGCCCATCCGTAGTGGCTTTTTGTCGTTTCTTGAGGAGCCCCGAGGGTAAAGATTCAGTTTCCTGGCTCCGCCACATGGGGATAGGCCAGGAGACGTCATAGACACCTGTCCCCCGGGGCCTCCGGCACAAGCTTAACACATTTTTGACCTTGTAGTTTAGTGGTAGTTAATTGAAGGTGGAGGGGTTACCAGCCCCTCGCACCCGTCCAGAGCCCCCATTTGGCCGCTCTGGTGGTTACAAACGCCATTAAGGGAAAGGCCAATCTAAATTGGCCCTCTCCCCACGGCACTGCCCACCGAAACGTTGCCATCCGGCACCATTCGGATGTTCCGGACGGCAGCCAAATGATAAAGACAAAGACCCCCAGTATAGCTTCAGCAGACTGTAGGGGCAAGTGCTGTGAGCGAGCACCTATGAAGGCCGGAACGGTACATGAGGGGGTGGGTGGCCAGCACCACACAACCCATACAAACCACACATAGACACACACACACAACCCATACAAACCACACACACAAAACCCATACAATCCACACACACACACACAACCCATAAAAACACACACACAGACACACACACACAACCCATACAAACCACACACACACACACAACCCATACAAACCACACACACACAAAACCCATACAATCCACACACACACACAACCCATACAATCCACACACACACAAAACCCATACAATCCACACACACACACAACCCAAACAATCCACACACACACAACCCATAAAAACCACACACAGACACACACACACACAACCCATACAAACCACACACACACACAACCCATACAAACACACACAGACACACACACACAACCCATACAAACCACACAAAACCCATACAATCCACACACACACACAAAACCCATACAATCCACACACACACAACCCATACACACCACACACAGACACACACACAAAACCCATACAATCCACACACACACAATCCATACAAACCACACACAGACACACAAACTATACAAACCACACACAGACACACACAAAAACTATACAAACACACATTCGCCCCCCCCTCACACACAGACCTGTAGACACACACAGACAAAGATCCCCCAGATAGCCTTTAACAGACTGTTGGGGCAAACGCTGTTAGCGAGTAGCACCTATGCATGCCGGAACGGCACACATTGACCACACACACTGACATCTACATGTACTGAACCACACACACACACAGACCCACACACACACATATACCCACACACACAGATACCCACACACTGATCCACACACACACAGACCCACACACAAACTGACCCACGACAGACCCACCCACACACTAACCCACACACACACTGGTCCACACACACACTGACCCACACCCACACAGACCCACACACACACAGACCCACACACACACACAGACCCACACATACACAGACCCATACACACACAGACCCACACACACACACTAACCCACACACACACAGACCTACACACACACATACCCACACACACACACAGACCCACACACACAGACCCACACACACACACACACACACAGACCCACACACACACACAGACCCACACACACACACACTGACCCACACACACACAGACCCACACACACACAGAACCACACACAGACCCATCCCACACACACACACAGACCCACACACACACTCGTGATAAACAGGCATTGATTGAGTCCGCACACCGGGGTCACCCTGTCAACAGGAACCCGTGCTTGGACCGGACCCTAACGAGCATCGCGCTATTGATGGACAAGAGGCTACCCCCCACCACCCCCCACCACTCTCCCCACCACTCTCCCTTCACTCTCCCCGTAACCTCTCCCATTCTACTATCCGCTCTCACTTAAACACTCGTTCGTTCCCCCTCCACCCCCTCTCTCTCTCGCACACAATCGGAGCGCACGCATCGCCCGTTCTCGCCACTCATGCGCAAGCACTTGTCTCTGTGTGTGTCTCTGTGTGTCTCTCTCTGTGTGTGTGTCTCTGTGTGTGTCTCTCTGTGTGTGTGTCTGTGTGTGTGTGTGTGTGTGTCTGTGTGTGTGTCTCTGTGTGTCTCTGTGTGTGTGTCTCTGTGTGTGTGTGTCTCTGTGTGTGTCTCTCTGTGTGTGTGTCTCTCTGTGTGTGTCTCTTTGTGTGTGTGTGTCTCTGTGTGTGTCTTTCTGTGTGTGTCTCTGTCTCTGTGTGTGTGTCTCTGTGTGTGTCTCTCTGCGTGTGTGTCTCTCTCTGTGTCTCTGTGTCTCTCTATGCTTTATTTGCTCTTAGCCTCTCTCCTCTATCCCTTTAGGAATGAATCTCCCAATGTCTGCCTCACCTTTGAATGTCCCATCAATCGGAAGGTTGCGATTTCAAATCCTAGTTCAGGGGTGCGCCGCTTTGTTGGGAAGATCTGCTTTATGACTCTACTCGTCCCACGCCATAGGAATGTGGAATTTCCATCGCCTGCACAGGCTTGTATACAAGAGGTGAGCAATGTCAATCACTTTTAATTTCCATTGACTGCATCCGGGCATCGATCAGCCTCCCATTGTATCTGCTGCACGTGTTGGGGAATTCCTCTGGCACGGCCTGGAAAGCTTTTCGAACTCCGTGGTCAAAGGAGATGTTAAATAGTGTAGGGGCCAGAGGACGTCCCTGTCACACCCCAAGGTGACCCACTCACCCACTAATACACCCACTCACCCACACACTCACTCACCCAATCACACGGCACCCACACACCCACTCACCCAATCACACGGACACTCACGCACTCACCCACCCACTCACCCACCCACTCACTCACTCACCCACCCACAAACTCACCCAATCACACATACACTCATCCATCCACCCACACACTCACACACCCAATCACACGGACACTCACGCAGCGAGACGCGTCGTGACACCGCTGCGATGGTGCAAGGGCGCATCCCTGAAAGAGCTCGCTCCTGCCCCTGTTGGCGGGAGGGTCTTCCTTCACCGTCGGCTGCCTTGCCCGAGCGCTCTGCTCGCCGGCGGACAGTCGTCTCCGTGTCGCTCATCCACCGCTGCTGCTGCTGCTTGTGTTGCTGCTGCTGCTTGTGTTGCTGCTGCTGCTGCTCCAATGACCCGTGCTGTGACGGTTCCACCTGAAGACGGAAGCTTGTGTTGCCTCCGAAACGTCGTGATTTTTATTTTATTTTTATTTTACTTTTATTAATTTAAAAATTTTTACCTACGTGACTTTACCGCAAAAACAAACCTAAGAATATAAGCCCCTGGGAGTTGATCGTGACGTCGTTGAGATGAGGGCTGGGCACCAAAGAGGTGCCGACGTCGAGACACTGGGCTCGGTGGTGAATCCAGTACGGGAGTTGCCACCGATCTCCAGACATGGGAGGGGAGGCATCACAGCGTGGTGGCGGTGGTGGTGGTGGTGGCGGTGGTGGTGGTGGTGGTTGTGGTGGTGGTGGTTGTTGAACACATGGTGGTGGTTGAATACTGTGGTGGTGGTGGTTGTGGTGGTTGTGTGGTGGTGGTTGTGGTGGTTGAACACTCTGGTGGTGGTGGTGGTGGTTCAGTGTGGTGGTGGTGGTTCAGTGTGGTGGTGGTGGTGGTGGTGGTGTGTGGTGGTGGTGGTGGTTGAACACAGTGTGGTGGTGGTTGAACACAGTGTGGTGGTGGTGGTTGAACACAGTGTGGTGGTGGTTGTGGTGGTGGTGGTGGTGGTTCAGTGTGGTGGTGGTGGTGGTGGTTGTGGTGGTGGTGGTGGTGGTGGTTCAGTGTGGTGGTGGTGGTTCAGTGTGGTGGTGGTGGTGGTGGTTGAACACAGTGTGGTGGTGGTTGTGGTGGTGGTGGTAGTGGTTGAACACAGCGTGGTGGTGGTGGTGGTTGAACACAGTGTGGTGGTGGTGGTGTTTGAACACAGCGTGGTGGTGGTGGTGGTGGTTGAGACGACGCAGTCGATGTGTGCTAGAACCGAGTCAACGCGTGTCTGTTTGGTCTCACTGAGCACTCGCCTGCGATTGAATGAAGTATTGTGAACGAATGAATGAATGAGTGAAGAGTGAGTTCGTGATAAGTGCTCTCCGTGCTCTTCAGAGCCCATTGAGATGCAAAACAGCGACTCGTGCACTCGCTCTGCACCAACATCATACAAAAGCAAAGATCCCCCGTGTAACCCACACAGGGCACTTGGGGCAAGTGCTGTTAGCGAGCAGCACCTGTGAAAGGCGTAACCGCGCACGAGGGAGTGGGTGGGACTGCACCACGCCCGGCCGCCTTTGTCTCCCTAGTGGCGATGTTTATTACGCACCGCACCCGGTATGCATTTGAATCTTAGTCGACCGAGGCGAGATATTCGTCATTGATGTTGGTGGCCGTGAGTGCGAATCGATGGTCAATGCCTATGGTTTCATAGGCAATGACCATGTAGGTCTTGTTGGAATTCGCTACACCTCTGCTGTAGCAGACGGACAGAAAATATGGCATCTTTGCAGGACCGCCCTTTCCTGAAACCGCATTGGGGCTCCGCAAGCCTCTCCTCAGCCTGCCTAGCAAGGCGATGTTGAATAATCCTTGCCAGGACCTTTCCCGGCACACTGAGGAGTGAGATGCCCCTGTAGTTGTTACAGTCTGTGCAGTCCCCTTTCTTTAAAAGGGGGACCACCAGGGCATACTTCCAATCCTGCGGAACCCATCCAGTCGTCTAGACTGTTGTTATGTCATGTAGGGCAGTCTGTGCGCAAACGCCACCCTCCCTTAGCATTTCGCTTGGAAGATCAGCTTTGCCCGGTGCCTTTCCTGGTCGCAGGCTCTGGATCGCCTTCAGTACTTCCTCAACAGATGGCACCTCAGCCAGCCACTCACAGGGGGTGACTTCTTCCAATATTCGAGGCATCGTAGCCTCAGCAGGAGCATCTCCACTTTGTCCCACGATGTTTCCAGGCTGAGGGATTTACCCTCCCCAGGATATCACATAAATGCTCAGTAAAACTGTACACCTGTTCCTGGGGGTCGGAGATTGGATCACTGTTCTTTCCCCTAATGATGGTAATAGGTGTGGCGCTGCAGGTTACTTTTTATGGAATTAAAGAGCGATTTGTGATCGCGGGCCATTGAGGCAGACTCCATCTCCTCAGCAACCCGCGACCACCACCCATCCTTGCAGCGCCTTACGGCTCTCCGAACCTCCGAGCGAAGGCTACGGTAAGCCTCCTCATTCTCTGACGTGAGATGCTGTAGACGATGAGAGTGGGCCTGTCGCTTTTTCTCAGCCAGCCTGAACACCTCCTCTGTTAGCCAGGGTCTCTGGGGAGGTTTGTACCCAAAGCAGTCATTGCAGCTGCATGAGCCACAGTCCTAAACCTCGCCCATTTCCCCTCGACATCAGGAGGAGTGGGGGACGATGCCAACCCCAGCCGCAAGCGATGATGAAATTATCGCTTGCAACTTTCTTCAGCTAGCTGAGACCATACCACGCTGGGTTTGAATGGGGTCCTGGGTGTACACCCACCACCAGAGTGGAAGAATGGCAGGCACATCTTACAGATGAGAAGTCAATGGTCAGTGGGTAGATCAGCTCCACGGTAGGTCCTGGTGTCAAGGACATGGGCCCGCATCCGCTGTTCCGTCACTATATAGTCCAGCAGATGTTCTTGCTTGGATCCGGCATGCATCCATGATGTTGTGTGGATGTGCCGATGCCAGAACAGCGTGTTGGTAATTACAAGCCCATGGGCTGCACATAAATCTAGCAGCCTCCTACCGTTGGTATTGAGCTGATCTGGCCCATGTCTTCCAAACACTCCAGACCAGGTGCTAGCATCATGACCAACTTGGGCATTAAAGTCACCCAACAAGATGACTCTATCCTGCGGGGCCACTTTAGCCAGCACCTGTGACAGGAGTTCATAGAAGGCATCTGACTCATCGGCCTTGCCTGCGTCCCTCCACAGATTTTCGTCTTCGGTGGGGCATGAGCAACCACGACCACCACACCTCGCCTCTGGTTGATGGGAAGGCGAGCCCAAAGTATCCTGGGGCTTACAGCTTCCCACACCTCACCGCCATGCTCCCACGCCCCCTTCATTCTTTTATTCAGAAGAAGATCCACACCCTGTTGTTTGGCAGTCTCCTGCCCCGAGTAGAGGACTGTCCACCCCTCATGGTGGCAGGAGCCAGAGCTGGTCCACCGGACCTCCTGAATGCCACAGAGATCCAGGCGATACCGGTACAGCTCCCAGGAGTGGCAGCCTCTCCTCTGCAGTGAGCGTTCGAACATTCCACGTGCCCATCCGTAGTGGCTTTTTGTCGTTTCTTGAGGAGCCCCGAGGGTAAAGATTCAGTTTCCTGGCTCCGCCACATGGGGATAGGCCAGGAGACGTCATAGACACCTGTCCCCCGGGGCCTCCGGCACAAGCTTAACACATTTTTGACCTTGTAGTTTAGTGGTAGTTAATTGAAGTGGAGGGTTACCAGCCCCTCGCACCCGTCCAGAGCCCCCATTTGGCCGCTCTGGTGGTTACAAACGCCATTAAGGGAAAGGCCAATCTAAATTGGCCCTCTCCCCACGGCACTGCCCACCGAAACGTTGCCATCCGGCACCATTCGGATGTTCCGGACGGCAGCCAAATGATAAAGACAAAGACCCCCAGTATAGCTTCAGCAGACTGTAGGGGCAAGTGCTGTGAGCGAGCACCTATGAAGGCCGGAACGGTACATGAGGGGGTGGGTGGCCAGCACCACACAACCCATACAAACCACACATAGACACACACACACAACCCATACAAACCACACACACAAAACCCATACAATCCACACACACACACACAACCCATAAAAACACACACACAGACACACACACACAACCCATACAAACCACACACACACACACAACCCATACAAACCACACACACACAAACCCATACAATCCACACACACACACAACCCATACAATCCACACACACACAAAACCCATACAATCCACACACACACACAACCCAAACAATCCACACACACACAACCCATAAAAACCACACACAGACACACACACACACAACCCATACAAACCACACACACACACAACCCATACAAACCACACAGACACACACACACAACCCATACAAACCACACAAAACCCATACAATCCACACACACACACAAAACCCATACAATCCACACACACACAACCCATACACACCACACACAGACACACACACAAAACCCATACAATCCACACACACACAATCCATACAAACCACACACAGACACACAACTATACAAACCACACACAGACACACACAAAAACTATACAAACACACATTCGCCCCCCCCTCACACACAGACCTGTAGACACACACAGACAAAGATCCCCCAGATAGCCTTTAACAGACTGTTGGGGCAAACGCTGTTAGCGAGTAGCACCTATGCATGCCGGAACGGCACACATTGACCACACACACTGACATCTACATGTACTGAACCACACACACACACAGACCCACACACACACATATACCCACACACACAGATACCCACACACTGATCCACACACACACAGACCCACACACAAACTGACCCACGACAGACCCACCCACACACTAACCACACACACACTGGTCCACACACACACTGACCCACACCCACACAGACCCACACACACACAGACCCACACACACACACAGACCCACACATACACAGACCCATACACACACAGACCCACACACACACACTAACCCACACACACACAGACCTACACACACACATACCCACACACACACACAGACCCACACACACAGACCCACACACACACACACTAACCCACACACACACAGACCCACACACACACACAGACCCACACACACACACTGACCCACACACACACAGACCCACACACACACAGAACCACACACAGACCCATCCACACACACACACAGACCCACACACACACTCGTGATAAACAGGCATTGATTGAGTCCGCACACCGGGGTCACCCTGTCAACAGGAACCCGTGCTTGGACCGGACCCTAACGAGCATCGCGCTATTGATGGACAAGAGGCTACCCCCCACCACCCCCACCACTCTCCCACCACTCTCCCTTCACTCTCCCGTAACCTCTCCCATTCTACTATCCGCTCTCACTTAAACACTCGTTCGTTCCCCTCCACCCCCTCTCTCTCTCGCACACAATCGGAGCGCACGCATCGCCCGTTCTCGCCACTCATGCGCAAGCACTTGTCTCTGTGTGTGTCTCTGTGTGTCTCTCTCTGTGTGTGTGTCTCTGTGTGTGTCTCTCTGTGTGTGTGTCTGTGTGTGTGTCTGTGTGTGTGTCTGTGTGTGTGTCTCTGTGTGTGTCTCTGTGTGTGTGTCTCTGTGTGTGTGTGTCTCTGTGTGTGTCTCTCTGTGTGTGTGTCTCTCTGTGTGTGTCTCTTTGTGTGTGTGTGTCTCTGTGTGTGTCTTTCTGTGTGTGTCTCTGTCTCTGTGTGTGTGTCTCTGTGTGTGTCTCTCTGCGTGTGTGTCTCTCTCTGTGTCTCTGTGTCTCTCTATGCTTTATTTGCTCTTAGCCTCTCTCCTCTATCCCTTTAGGAATGAATCTCCCAATGTCTGCCTCACCTTTGAATGTCCCATCAATCGGAAGGTTGCGATTTCAAATCCTAGTTCAGGGGTGCGCCGCTTTGTTGGGAAGATCTGCTTTATGACTCTACTCGTCCCACGCCATAGGAATGTGGAATTTCCATCGCCTGCACAGGCTTGTATACAAGAGGTGAGCAATGTCAATCACTTTTAATTTCCATTGACTGCATCCGGGCATCGATCAGCCTCCCATTGTATCTGCTGCACGTGTTGGGAATTCCTCTGGCACGGCCTGGAAAGCTTTTCGAACTCCGTGGTCAAAGGAGATGTTAAATAGTGTAGGGGCCAGAGGACGTCCCTGTCACACCCAAGGTGACCCACTCACCCACTAATACACCCACTCACCCACACACTCACTCACCCAATCACACGGCCACCCACACACCCACTCACCCAATCACACGGACACTCACGCACTCACCCACCCACTCACCCACCCACTCACTCACTCACCCACCCACAAACTCACCCAATCACACATACACTCATCCATCCACCCACACACTCACACACCCAATCACACGGACACTCACGCACTCACCCACCCACTCACCCACCCACCCACCCACTCACACACTCACTCACTCACCCATTCACCCAATCACACATACACTCACGCACTCACCATCCACCCACCACTCACTCACCCACACACTCACCCAATCACACGTACACTCACCATCCACCCATCACCACCCACTCACCCACTCACCCACTCACCCAATCACACATACACTCATCCATCACCCACACATTCACTCACCCAATCACACGTACACTCACGACTCACCCATCCACCACCCACTCACTCACCCACACACTCACCCAATCACACGTACACTCACCATCCACCCATCCACCACCTCACTCACCACTCACCCAATCACACGTACACTCACGCACTCACCCATCCACCACCACCCACTCACCACTCACTCACCACACACTCACCTACACGTACACTCACCCATCCACCCACCCACTCACCCACTCACTCACTCACCCACACACTCACCCAATCACACGTACACTCACCCATCCACCCACCACGCACCCACCCACTCACCCACTAACTCACTCACCCACTCACTCACCCAATCACACGTACACTCACTCAACCACTCGCCCACTCGTACCCAAGGTGAGCAGGGAATTACTTTGACTCCCGGCCACGGAGCTTTACCAGGCCTGACCACCATCATGAAGGCCATTAATGATCGTGAGCCGAGGGTCAGGGACCCCGAAAGCACGAAGAATCACCCCCAAAAACCCTTGGTCTATTGATGGCATCACAGGCCCTGACCAGGTCAACAGAGCAGAGATGTAAGTCCCGTTTAAATTCCTTACGCCTCTGCTGTGGCAGACGGACAGAGAATATGTAATCCGTGTCGGACTGACCCGGCTTTCAATCCACATCGGGGCTTCGCAAGCCTCTCTGTCAGTGTGCCTGGAAAGGCGACGTTGAATAATCCTCATGCCGATGAAAAAGATGAAACACGTAAGTTGTTACAGTCCGTGCTGTACCTCATCTTTAAAGAAGGTGGGGTGGGGNAGGGTGGGGACCATCAGGGCATCCTTCCACAGCTGAAACCGTCCAGTGGTCCAGACAGTCGTAATGATTCTAGATTTGAAGCTTTCGTGACTGCAAGGATTCATACTCTTAGCTTTTTTGGTAAAGTCACGTAGGTAAAAAATTTGACAGTAAATTTAATAAAAAATAAAATAATAATAAATATTTTATTTTTATTAATTTTATTTTAAAAAATTACCTTTTGAAATAAAAATTTATAAAATAAAATAATAAATTCATATTTTATTTTAATTAATTTTAATTTCATTTTTTACCTACGTGACTTTACCGAAAAAACTAAGAGTATATAGTCGTAATGATGACACATGTGGCAGCCTGCTACACAGACGCCACCCTCATCTCGGCAGATCGCATGGGAAGTCGTCTCTGCCCGGTGCTCTACCTGGCCTCATCGCTCAACGTCACTTTTGTACCAACACACACAGACAAAGGTCCCCTCCGTATAGCATCAACAGACTGTTGGGGCAAGTGCTGGTAGAGAAAAGCACCTATGAAGGCCGGAACGGCACACGAGGGGTGGGTAGACAGCACCACGCCCGACCGCCTTTGTCTTCCCAGTGACGATGTTTACCCACTGCACCAGGTACTCATTTGAGGCTGAGTCGACCTAGGGGAGGCCCACTACCGGTTAAGATAATCGTCATCGGTGTTGGCTGTGCAGCGCGTTGACCGCTACACTACCGCTCCCCACTCTCACACAAACTCACACACTCTCTCTCACTCACACACTCACACACTCTCTCTCACACTCACACACTCTCTCTNACACACCACACTCACACACTCTCTCTCACACACACACACTCACACAAACGCACACAATCTCTCACACACACACACAAATCTCTCTCACACACACTCACACACTCTCTCTCACACACACTCACACAATCTCTCACACACACACTCTCACACATACTCTCTCACACACACTCTCCACTCTCTCACACACTCTCACACACACTCTCACACACACACTCTCTCACACACACTCTCACACACACTCACTCTCACTCACACACACTCACACACANTCACACACTCTCTCTCACACACACACANTCTCTCACACTCACACACTCACACACACTCACCCACACTCTCACACACTCACACACACTCTCTCTCACACACTCTCTCACACAGACTCTCTCTCTCTTCCTCTCTCCTGCCCTCTCCTCTCTCTCTCTTTTGACTCTCGTGCACAGATGCGCGCACAGCGGTACCCACGCGCGCCGCCGCGGTCTCGCGCACACTCACTCACGCACGCGCAGCAAAGACAAAGATCCCCGCGTAGCCTGTAACAGACTGTTGGGGCAAGTGCTGTTCGCGAGTAGCAACTACGTAGGCCGACATGGCGCACGAGGGGGTGGGTGGCCAACACCACGCCCGGCCGCCTTTGTCTCCCCAGTGACGATGTTTACACACCGCATCAGATACTCACTCAAGGCTGAGCCGATCAGACTCACACTCACACACACTGACACACACACACACTCACACACACTCACACACACTGACACACACACACTCACACACTCACACACACTGACACACACACACTCACACATACTCACACATTCACACACACTGACACACTCATACACACTCTCACACACACACTCACACATTTACACACACTCACACATTCACACACACTGACACACACACTGACACACACACTTACACACACTCACACATTCACACACACTCACACATTCACACACACTGACACTCACACACACACTCACACACACATTCACACACACTGACACACACACACTCACACACACTGACACATTCACACACACACTCACACGCACACTCCACACGCACACTCCACACGCGCACTCCACACACACACTCGCACACGCGCACGCGCACACGCATGCCCCAAGTAGCTTCTGCTTGGTAGCATAGATGGGGCTTAACGGGCGCGGCACGGGCTCCCGAAGGGATGAACTAATGTGCTTGCTGGATGTGGAGTTCAGGATCAGAACACGTTTTATACCGGAGGAATTCGATGACCTATTAAACTCTGTTATCACAGATGGCCAATAGAGCTGAGTGGACTTGCCGATGACCGGTACCAGCGGTGTCAAGATGGGCCTCTGTGGAGGAGGCTCGTGAAGGACGCTGCTGCTGGGCAGTTGGAGGCAGTCGCCCTCCAGCAACAGCGGAGGGCAGAGGAGCGACGCTCACAACAACGAGCAGGTCCGCCGGGCGACTAAAACGCAGAGAGTTGGCACAGTAGGGGGGCACAGGTGGTGCATCGGCCAGTCGTCCCAGTCAGTCAACCCGTGGCACATTCAGGGTTTGTTCCCTGACCCCTGCAAGCGGGCTTTCGACACTTCACGTGGCCTCAAAGTGCACCCAGCCTGGCACGAGTGCAGTGGTGATGTCACCGCCACTTAGTGGCAAATGGAGGTTGTTGTTGTTGTTTGCGAATGAGGGTTGTGTATTTTTCTGTCTGTCTGTGTGTGTTTTTGTCTTGTGTGTATGAATGAGTGTTGTGTATTACTCTGTCTGTGTGTGTTTCTGTGTGTGTGTGTGAATGGGTTTTTTTCTTCTTGGTTCTTTCGGTAAAGTCACGTAGAATGGAAATAATAAAATAATGAAAATAAAACATAATAAAATAATTCTCACGACGTTTCACAATCCTTGTTTTATTATTTCCATTCTACGTGACTTTATCGAAAGAACCAAGAAGATGAATTCCTGCAGTCACGAAAGCTTTAAATCGAAATTGAATTAGTTTTTGAGTATTACTCTGTCTGTGTGTGTATTCTGTGTGTTGTGTGTGAATGGGTTTTGTGTATTACTCTGTCTGTGTGTGTATTCTGTGTGTTGTGTGTGAATGGGTTTGTGTATTACTCTGTCTGTGTGTGTATTCTGTGTGTTGTGTGTGAATGAGTGTTGTGTATTACTCGNCTGTGTGTGTCTTTTCGTGCGTGTGCGTGTGGGCCCCACTGCGAACCCCGTGACGAAAACACAAGCGCATCTGCATTACCACTAGGTCGACACGGACACATTTGCGAGCATGGTGCGGTGTGTGCATGTGTGCGTGTGTGAGTGTGGGAGTGAGGTTGCTTGCAATAGTGTGCTGTATGTTGGTGTTNCATGGCGCGTGTGTGAGTGTGGGAGTGAGGGCGTGTGCGTGTGTGTGTGCGTGTGTGGTTGGGAGTGAGTGCTTGTAGGTGGTGTATGTGTGCGTTATTGGTGTGTGAGTGTGGAGTGAGGTTGTCGAGTCGTGTGTGTGTGCGCGTGTCATGTGCGCGTGTGTGAGTGTGGGAGTGGTGTTGTGTGTGCGTGTGTGTGTGTGTGCGGTGTGTGATGTGTGTGTGTGNGGAGCGGTGGGCAGCGGTTAGCGGCTGCGCTACGAACCCGGACACCCGAGTTCGATTCCCGGTCACGTCCAACACCGGTGACGATGATCTGCACCGGTACTGGGCCTCTCCTAGGTCTACTCAGCCTCGAATGAGTACATCGCCACTGGAGAGACAAAGGCGGCCGGGCGTGGTGTTGACCACCCACNCCTCGTGTACCGTGCCGGCCTTCATAGGTGCTGCTAACAGCACTTGCCCCAACAGTCTGTTCAGGCTGTACAGGGGATCTGTCTTTGTGTGTATGTGTGCGTGGTGAGTGAGTCGTGTTAGTGTGTGTGTGTATGTGCGTGTNAGGTGGCGGCGTGAGGAGTTGTGCGTGTTAGTGTGTCGTGTTGTGTGTGTGACGTTTAGTGAGTTGCGTTTAGTGTGTGTGCGTGTTAGTGAGTTCAAGGAGTGAGTGGGGNGAGTGAGGTCGTTGAGTGTGTGTGCGTTTAGTAGTGTGCCGTGTGTGCGTGTTTGTGTGCGTCGTGAGTGTGGCGTGTTAGTGTGTTGCTGCGTGTAGGTGTGTGCGTGTTAAGTGAGTGTCAGTGAGCTGAGTTGCAAGTGAGTGAGTGTGCGTGTTAGTGATGTGCGTGCGTGAGTGAGTGTGCGTGTTAGTGGTTGCGTGTTAATGTGTGTGCGGTTAGCGCTGCGCTATGAACCCAGCCACTGAGTTCGATTCCCGAACACGAATATTTTGAACCGGTCTGGGCCACCACTAGGTCGACTCAGCCTCAAACGAGTACCCGCGGCGCCTAAACATCGCCCGGAGACAAAAGCGGCCGGGCTTTTTGCTTGCCACCCAGCCCCTCGTCTCCGTTCCTTCTGAATAGCTGCTCGCGAACAGCCGCCCCAAAAGCCTGCAAAGACTTCACGGGGGATATTTGTTGTGCTTAGCGTGCGCGCATGTTGTGTGTTTGTTGTGCCAGTTTTTTGTTATGAATAATTACGTTGGGTTGGGTGGGATGGGGTTAGGTGGGAAGTCAGCCCCCCCCCCAGGCCCGCATCTCCCCTTATCTCTGCGGTACCTTAATCTGCTTTAGCCGCCACGGTCCCCCTCTCAGCGTGCCGGAGCCAGACAGCGAGCGGCCTAAAGCCACAAACTGCGCCGTGACTGACAAGCGCGGTGAGCCGACACACGGGGAGGAGGAGGAGGTGGGGGGGGGNCTGGGGGGTTATGGGGGAGATGGGGGAGTTATGGGGGGGCTAGGTTCCACATCGCTGTGCACGTGCTCACGGAATCCCAGAGGTTTTGTTCGAACTCCCGCGCGTACCGATGGCCCCGAGGCGACGGAGCCAAACTCAGGCAACTGTGACGCTGCTACGGTGGTGGTGATGAGTGGGTGAGTGAGTGAGGGTGAGTGGGGTGTGTGGGTGAGTGATAGAGGGTGAGTGGGCGGTGGGTGAGTGGTTGGGTGAGTGAGTGAGGGTGGGGTGGGTGAGTGGGTGAGTGAGTGGGTGTGGGTGAGTGGGTGAGGGTGGGTGGGTGTGGTGAGAGTGTGTGGGTGAGTGTGTGCGGGTGAGTGGGTGAGTGGGTGTGGGTGAGTGGGTGGTGTGAGTGGTTGGTGAGTGAGGGTGGGTGGGTGTGGGTGAGTGTGGTAAGTGATGAGAGTGAGTGGGGGTGGTGAGTGGTGGGTGGGTGAGTGGTGTGGGTAAGTGTGTGGTGGGTGGGTGGTGGTGGTGAGTGTGGGTGGTGTGTGTGGATGAGTGGGTGGGGGTGTGGGTGAGTGGTGTGGGTGAGTGGTGTGGTGAGTGGGTGTGTGAGTGGGTGTGAGTGGGTGGGTGGTGGTGAGTGAGTGTGAGTGAGTGTGGGTGAGTGTGTGGGGAGCGGTGTGTAGTGGTTAGCGCTCGCTGCGCTATGAACCTGGTCACCGAGTTCGATTCCCGCACACGGCCCAAATCAGTGACGATTATTTTAACCGGTCCTGGGCTCCCTATGTCGACTCAGCCTCAAATGAGTATCTGATGCGGTGTGTAAACATCTTCACTGGGGAGACAAAGGCGGCCGGGCGAGGTATTGGCCACCCACTCCCGTGTCTGCCGTGCCAGCCTTTATAGGTGCTCGCTAACAGCACTTGCCCCAACAGTCTGTTACAGGCTATACGGGGGATCTTTGTCTCGTGGGTGGGTCTGAGTGATGACATCTCTGCTGTGTGAATATATCAGTAGCTATAAATGTAATGACGAAGAGACAAAAATCACCCGTATAGCCTTCAGGGACTGCCCGGGTCAAGTGCTGTACGCGAGGAGCACCTTTGAATGCCGACACACGAGGGGGGTTGTGGACAACACCACGCCCGGCCGCCTTTGTCTTTCCAAGTGATGAACTTCACACAGACAAAGGCACCCCCCATTGTTTAGAGGCTGAGTGGGTTTGAGGCTGAGTGGACCCTAAGAGTGGCGTTATTGTGACAGTCGCTGACTGTCGACATCACAGGGCGAGCAATGAGTGAGTGGGATTCGCTGTCTCTGTTATTGGGGGGTGATGCTGAGATCAACACGCGTGCCCTCGTTGGTACCTCCTCCTCCTTCTAGATTTGAAGTTTTCGTGACTGCAAGGATCCATACTCGTTGGCTCCTTCAGTAAAGTCACGTGGGTGAAAAAATGAAATTAAAATTTAAAATAAAAAAATTAAAATAGAAAAGATTTAGTTATTTCTATTTTTCTTTTTATTCTTAATTTTTATTTTATTTTTTCTCCGACGTGACTTTACCGAAAGAACCAAATAATGTCCTCCCTCCTGTCGACCTCCTCATCCTCTCTCCTGTCGACCTCCTCGTGCCGAGCCGCATTCGCCTGGCACAGCAGACAGAATCAGACTCTAGAGGAATCCGATGAGTTCTAAAGCTCTTTCTTTTGTGCCACAGACGTCCAGTAGACATCGCCCCAGATTCGCGCATCGTTAACATCGTCACCCACGGTGGAGGAGGTGGAGGAGGAGAGAGAAGAGGACGAGGTGGATGATGAGGAGGAGGAGGAGAGGTGGATGAAGAGGGTGGAGTGAGGGATTTGTAAGAGTGCTGGGATGGTGATTGGAGGATGCGGGGTGGGGGTGAGGGGGATGGGGGNTGGGTGAAGGGGGATAGGGGTGGGGNTGAAGGGGGATGGGGAGTGGGGTGAAGGGGGATGGGGGTGAAGGGGATGGGGGTGGGGTGAAGGGGATGGGGTTGGGTGTGAAGGGGGTGGGGGNTGGGGTGAAGGGGATGGGGGTGGGGTGAAGGGGATGGGGGTGGGGGTGAAGGGGGGGTGGATGTGGATGCAGTGCAAACAGCTGACAGCGGGGGAGCGGATTATTCCGGGGGGTTCGGGAATGCGTTCGTGTGGATTATTTATTTATTTACTTGTCCGATCCGCTCGCGGGCAGAGGATGAGGAGGGGGCGAGGGGGNAGGGGAGGGGGGGAAGGTGTCGAGGTGTCGGACCGCTTCGGATCAGCAGAATTGAGCCTCGACAGCGACGTTCTTTGCTACTTTCCCTGTCCCTACCCCCCCCCCCTCCACCCCCCTCCACCCCCCCCACCCCCCATTCCACAACCCACCCCGCCCCCAATCCCTAATCCCCCCCCCCTCCAACCCCACTCCCGCAAAAAGCAAGCACAATCTTCCAAAAGTCTTGTGTGTCTAATGTGTGGTGTGTGTGTGTGTACCTAGCCTGGCACAAGCACTGCAGTGACATCACGACCCCTCGTGTACCTTGCTCGCGAACGGCACTTGCCCCAACAGTCTTTCAAGGCTATAGGGGCATCTTTGTTTTGTCTGTGTGTGTGTGTGTAGCTTGTAGCAGGTAGCGTGCTGCGCTATGAACTCGCCGACCGGTTCTCAAATGATTCCCGCTCACGGCCAAAACCAGTGACGATTATCTGAACCGGTCCTGGTNCGGTGTGTAAACATCGCCACTGGGGAGACAAAGGCGGTCGGGCGTGGTGCTGGCCACCCACCCCTCGTGTGCCGTGCCGAACAGCACTTGCCCCAACAGTCTGTTAAGGCTACAGGGGAATCTTTGTCTTTTTAAATCCTTTATATTAAGTTCACTTGCTTGCTTGCGCGCTACGACCGTGCAAATCCGGGTTTTTTAACCCACTTCCCGGACCAATCGAGTGACATTTTGCACACAGACTTGGTGCGAGTGTGTGAAAATCGTCACTGTGGGAAACAAATAAATTCCAGCTTAATACTGACAGACAATCATCTGACCCATTGCAGCCTTCAAGGAGGACGAGAGGACTCTAGCCGCCACGCATATAAAGGATTTAGAGTGAAACTTTGTTTTTACGGGTTATACTTNTTAAATCCTTTATATTAAGTTCACTTGCTTGCTTACGACCGTGAAAATCTTTCGGTCGTTTTTTAACCCACTTCCCGTGATCCAATCGAGCTGACATTTTGCACACAGACTCGTTGTGCGTGACAATTTATTTTCTTGAAAACATTTTTCCAAAATTTTCCACTTAAAAAAAATGTCATATTTAATTTAAAATACCAATGTGATACAAATGAAACTCTTACTCAAGAAAAACAGAAATGAATAATAAAATAAAACCGATGCCACGCATATAAAGGATTTATAGTGAAAAACTTTGTTTTTACGGGTACATTTTTTCGTCTGATCCTCACGTGGCTAAACCCACACGCACAGTGGGACTGATAATCGTTGGATTTCTTTCGCACCGTACCTGGCCACCCGTGCGGAGTTTCTTCAGAGTCTCAACTATAAACTAAATTTTACTTTTTCGTTTTAACCGGGTGAGGTTTGCTGAGCTCCTTGTTCGGAGCGACTTTCACATCACAAATGACAGCTCAACCAATTGGCGTCTTCAGTGTAACACGTGGGAGGCTTTAGCGGCCAATATTATATGAATGTGTCGTTAAACCCGCCACCACCCGACACAGCCAATTCGTAAGGGTGTGTCAAGTCAATGGAACGTGCATATTCCTTACGCGTACAGCACGGCGGTTGCGTGCTGGAGAGTAAATCCACAACTTTTAGAAGTGTAAATGTTTATCTAATTAAGTGGCTAACCTTACTAATTTGGCTGTGTAGGGTGGTGACGGGTTTAACGGCACATTTATGTTTACGCGATCTAACCGCGAAAAAGCCTCGACTATGCAAGTGGCTGATCATCGCACGGAAACTTAGAGCAGCCAAGTCGTCTAGACGCGTGACGTAGATTCTAAATGTGGAGGGGGATACAACCCAGAGGACCCGGAGAAAAATCCACGTGACCACGGAAGAAAGAGAGAGACACACAAACTCCAAATATACAACAGGCGTCAGGGTCGAGATCGAACCCACGGCCTCCTGTATACCAGGCGAGGTAGTTAACATCTTCTAGCCACCGTGATGATGATCAGAGAGAGAGACGCAAACTCCAAATATACAAGAGGCGTCAGCGTCGGGCTCGAACCCACGACCTCCTACCTACCAGGCGAGATAGTTAACATATCCTAGCCACCGGGTCAAATCAGTGGGGCTCTGCTGTGTAAACACGCTTGGTTAATCACAACAACAACAACACTCCCTCCTCTTCCGTGTGTCTCTCTTTCCCACACGTTTCACGGAGCACTGAACTAAAATCCGGGGTCCAGCTGCCACCCCCTGTACCCAGAATCAGATGAATGTTATAGTGGTGGAAATCCGATGACCTATGAAGCTCTTTTGTTCACAGATGTCCAGTTGGGGGACACGGGGTTAGAACGTTAACACAACAAACACACATTTCGATTTAAAGCTTTCGTGACTGCAGGGATTCATCTTCTTGGTTCTTTCGGTAAAGTCACGTAGAAGGAAAGTAATAAAATAATAAAAATAAAACATATTAAATAATATATTTATATTATTTTATTATTTTTATTTTTATTATTTTATTACTTCCCTTCTACGTGACTTTACCGAAAGAACCAAGAAGAACAAACACACACACACAAAACACGATAGGAGCGCAAATTATGCGAAAGTTTAACAAATCACTGAAAAATGTACAGGTAAAATTTAACATGTTTTTGTTATATCTTACCAGGCATAGTTCGCTGAGCTATCAACGTAATTTTCAAAAGCGACCCGGCCACAAATAACAGCTCAACCGAAGTGGCCTTATCACGTGGCCATCCATAGCAGTCACATAATCGAAACAATCTCGACGCATATTACTCCCCCCCCCACGACGCAGCCCCGCCCCCACCACCACCAAACCCACCCACACCCCACCCCCCAAAACACACACACACACTGCCCCCCCTCGATTTCCATAGTTGATTTAAGGCGTCAAACCAGAGGAACGTTTGGCTATCGGCGCAAGAACGCAAACAACTCTCCGTGTATTGAGCGCTAGTTCATTACTGGCCACACCACGGGGTGGGTCATAGGGGGGGGGGTGCAGGGGCAATGGGGGGTTGGGAGGGGGCAAGGTTTCTCACCTTGACCCCCCGGGTGTGTAATTGCATGGCCTCTTGTTTGCTTAGCTCATTAGGATAAGTGATGAGTGCGAGAGAGTGAGAGAGAGAGAGAGGGAGATAGTGAAACACACACACACACGCAAAACAAAGGTAAAGATTGACCGTAAAGCCTTTAACAGTCGCCTGGGGCAAGTGTTGTTGGCGAGCACCTATGAAGGCCGACACACGCACACACACACACATACACACGCACACATACACACACACATACACACGCACACACACACATACACACACACATACACACACACNTACACACACACACACATACACATACACACACATACACACACGCACACATACACACATGCATACACACACACACACACACACATAGACAAAAAGGCAAAGATCCCCCGGGTAGCCTTCACAACTTTTGGAACAAGTTCTGTTCGCGAGCACATTTTAAGGTGGGCACGCCGCCTTTGCCTCTCAGTGGCGATATTTATTACACGCCGAACTAGGTACTCATTTGAGGCTGAGTCGACCTAGGAGAGGCTCAGGTAATCGTCACTGATTTTGCCGTGAGCGGAATCGAACTCGGGTCGCCAGGTTCGTAGCGCAGCTACGCTACCGCTCCCCACACACACACAGACACACACACACTCCTTTACCATAACCCCCACTTACCCCCTCCTTCACTCTGCCCCCCCNTCCCACATCCCCCCTCCCCCGTGGTAGTGGAAATCCCTTCTCGTCAGTGACCCCCAATCACCCCTGAAGGCTAATGATGGCCACCACAAAGACAAAGACCCCCCCCCCCCCGTATAGCCTCAACAGACTGTTGGGACAAGTGCTGTTAGCGAGTAGCAGCTATTCATGAAGAAACTGAGCACCACGCCCGGCCGCCTTTGTCTCCCCAGCGGCGATATTTCACACATCGCCCAGGAACCGGTTCAAGATAATCGCCACGGGTGTCGGTTGCCCGCGTGCCCGAATCGAACTCGGCTCGTCTCCTATGGGGTTCGTAGCGCTAACCACTGCACCACCGCTCCCTGACACTCACAAACACACGTGCGGCCCGCCGCTCGATTTCACAGGCTGCGGACTCCATCCCGTGTGATCTCAGCAGCACCTCTGTGATCTGCGGGTTCAAACTCGGGCACGGGTGAACGGGCGAGTGGCTGTCGAAACATTCAGAGATCCGTAGAATCACAGAGAGGGTGNTGGAGGCGGGGGGGGTCCACAGACGCACACGGATTCGCACAGAGTCTGCGTTTCCTCTCTGGCGAGAATGCGACTCTGTTGCGGCGAGCCACGCACATGCGCTCACGCTCAGTGAGCCAGGAGGAGAGGGTGGGTGGGGATCAGAGTCGCTACAAGAAGCGAGAGAGAAGAGACGGATATCAACTCCCCCACCCCCATCTCCTCCTACCCTCCTGCCTCTTCCAAGCTGTCAAAACACACGGCAGCGGCAGGGATACATGACCGCCCACCGGCAGAGCGAGCCATCAGCCCATCACCCAACCATCCACAGCAGCACCACGCCACCTGTGCTCAACCCCAGAAGTCGCAGCAACAGCAGCAGGAGCAGCAGCAGCATCGCTCGCGATCGCAATCATCATCTCGACTTGTAACGCGCCGCTGCTACTGCTGCCGCTGTATTCGCTTTCTTGCTCTCGTAGAGAAGGAGAGAGGGGGCGGGCAGATTCAGAGAGAGACTCAGAGAGAGAGGGCGACTCAGAGAGAGGACGACTTAGAGAGAAAGAGAGAGAGGACGACTTAGAGAGAGAGAGATGACGCCCAGAGAGAGAGGGCGACTCAGAGAGAGGGCGACTCAGAGAGAGAGATACGAATCAGAGAGAGAGAAAGACTCAGAGAGAGGGCGACTCAAACCGAGAGAGAGAGACTCAGAGAGAGAGGACGACTCAAAGAGAGAGAGAGACTCAGAGAGAGAGGATGAATCAGAGAGAGAGATACGACTCAGAGAGAGAGAGCGACTCAGAGAGAGAGGGCGACTCAGAGAGAGGGCGACTCAGAAAGAGAGATGACGATTCAGAGAGAGAGGCGACTCAAACAGAGAGAGAGAGACTCAGAGAGAGAGGACGACTCAAAGAGAGAGAGACGACTCAGAGAGGAGAGANAGACTCAGACAGAGAGGGAGAGAGGACGACAGAGAGAGAGAGACTCAGAGAGAGATGCATCTCAGAGAGAGGGGGACGACTCAGAGGCGCCAGGAGGAGGAACAACAGACGAGGAGCGAGGAGGCAGCACAGCAGCAGCAGTATCAGCAGTAGCACAGAGTAGCACAGAGCAGTAGCACAGCAGCAGCATAGCAGCAGTAGCAGAGATCCACAGTATCCAACAGCAGCAGCAGAGTAGCANCAGAGCAGCAGATAGAGTAGCAGCAGCAGCAGAGAGTAGCACAGAGAGCCACAGAGTAGCACAGCAGCAGCAGCAGCGCACAGCAGCAGTAGCAGCAGCAGCAGCATAGCAGCAGATAGCAGCAGCAGCAGCAGTAGTCAGCAGCAGCAGCAGCANTCAGCAGTAGCAGCAGCAGTAGCAGCAGCAGTAGCAGCAGCAGTAGCAGCAGTAGCAACACAGCAGCAGCATAGCAGNAGTGAGCAGCACAGTAGCAGCAGCAGTAGCAGCAGTAGCAGTAGCAGCAGCAGTAGCAGCAGAAGTAGCAGCAGCAGCAGTAGCAGCAGCAGCAACNGTAGCAGCAGCAGCAGCAGTATCAGCAACAGTAGCAGCAGCAGCAGTAGCAGCAACAGCAGCAGCAGCAGTAGCAGCAGCAGCAGCAGCAGTGCAGCAGCAGCAGCAGCAGCAGCAGCAGCAGCAGCAGCAGCAGCAGCAGCAGCAGCANCAGCAGCAGTAGCAGCAGCAGCAGCAGCAGCAGCAGTAGCAGCAGTAGCAGCAGCAGCAGCAGCAGCAGCAGCAGCAGCAGTAGCAGCAGCAGCAGCAGCAGTAGCAGCAGAGCCATCAGCACAGTAGCAGCAGCAGTAGCAGCAGTAGCAACAGCAGCAGCAGCAGTAGCAGCAGTAGCAGCAGCAGTAGCAGCAGCAGTAGCAGCAGCAGCAGCGNCAGCAGCAGTAGCAGCAGCAGAAGCAGCAGCAGCAGTAGCAGCAGTAGCAGCAGCACAGCAGCAGTAGCAGCAGTAGCAGCAGCAGCAGCAGAGCAGCAGCAGCATAGTAGCAGGCAGCAGTAGCAGCAGCGGCAGCAGCAGCAGTAGCAGCAGTAGCAGCAGCAGTAGCAGCAGCAGTAGCAGCAACAGTAGCAGCAGCAGCAGCAGCAGCAGCAGTAGCAGCAGCAAGACAGCAGCAACGGCAGCAGCAGTAGCAGCAGCAATAGCAGCAGCAGCAGCAGTAGCAGCAGCAGCAGCAGCAGCAGCAGTAGCAGCATCAAGCAGCAGCAGTAGCAGCAGCAGTAGCAAGCAGCAGCAGCAGCAGTAGCAGCAGCAGCAGTAGCAGCAGTAGTAGCAGCAAGCAGCAGTAGCAGCAGTAGCAGCAGCAGCAGTAGCAGCAACAGTAGCAGCAAGAAGCAAGCAGCAGTAGCAGCAGCAGCAGTAGCAGCAACAGTAGCAGCAGCAGAAGCAGCAGCAGTAGCAGCAGCAGCAGTAGCAGCAGCAGTAGCAGCAGTATCAGCAGCACAGCAGTAGCAGCAGTAGCAGCAGCAGTAGCAGCAGTAGCAGCAGCAGCAGCAGTAGCAGCAGTAGCAGCAGCGTAGCAGCAGTAGCAGCAGCAGCAGTAGCAGCAGTATCAGCAGCAGTAGCAGCAGCAGCAGAAGCAGCAGCAGCAGTAGCAGCAGCAGTAGCAGCAGCAGTAGCAGCAGCAGCAGCAACAGCAGCAGCAGCAACAGCAGCAGCGAGCCAGCAGCACGCGATGGTCAGGATCACGCTAACCAACGATTGCCCGGCTCTGCGGCCCTCTACATGAAACGCTCAGCAAATGCACGTGTGTGTGTGTGCGTTTATACACGCTGGGAAGCCGGAGCACATGAACCCCACGCGTGGAGGAGAAACGTATCCCACGTCTGGCATGCGAGGGTGAAACGCTCTATCCCATCTGGCAGAGGGTGAAACGCTCTACCATGGCTGGATGCGAGGGAGAAACGCTCTATCCCATAGCTGGCGTGCGAGGGAGAAACGCTCTATCCCACGCTGGCATGGGCCTCTTCCCACGTCTGGCATGCATGAACGCTATCCCATGGCTGGCATGCGAGGGTGAACGTCTATCCCATGGCTGGACATGCGAGGGAGAAACGCTCTATCCCATAGCTGGCTGGGAGAGAAACCTCTTCCCACGCTGGCNTGCGAGGGTGAAACGCTTCCCACGTCTGGCTGCGAGGGAAGCTCTTCCATGGCTGGCATCGAGGGAAGTCTTCCTGGCGGCAACGCTCTTCCCNGTCTGGCATGCGGGGTGCGCTCTATCCCATGGCTGGCGCGCGAGGGTGAACCTCTATCCCACAGNTGGAGTGCGAGGGCGAAAGCGTCTACCCTGGCTGGGTCCACGTTCCGCCTTCTCNTGGCTGAGCAGGGGTGTGCTCCTCTCCGACCACCCACTCACGAGAGGGGTTTGCAACCNGTCCGTGTGCGTCCATCTCTTGNTGCGTGTGTCCACGCGNTGGATGACTACGGGCGCCCGTGCGGCATCCCAAACCACCCCTCTCCCTCCTCGTCTTTCCATCCCCCCCCCCCGCACCCTCCCCGTCCGCACCCATGTGGGGGTGGGTGGGGGTCACTGTATTTTAACAGGTGTGTGTGTGTGTGCCTGTGTGTGTCTCTGTGTGTGTGTCTGTGTGTGTGNGTGTGTGTGCCTGTGTGTGTATCTGTGTGTGTGTCGTGTGTGTGTGTCTGTGTGTGTGTGTCTGTGTGTGTGTCNGTGTGTGTGTGTGTGTGTGTGTGTCTGTGTATCTGTGTGTGTGTCTGTGTGTGTGTCTGTGTGTGTGTCTGTGTGTGTGTGTGTCTGTGTGTCTGTGTGTGTGCGCGCGCGAATCGCACCGACACGTGCGGCGAGGAATCCCGCACAGAAACCATTGGTGCATCTCTCTCTCCCCTCTCTCTCTCTTCTCCCCTTTCATCTCTCTCCATCTCTCTGCCCCCCCCACCTCTCTCTCGTTCCTCTCTACGAAGAGCTTCATAGCTCATCGGATTCTTCCAGTATATATAAATATTCTGATTCTGTATCCCCTCTCTGGCTCTTCCACCACCTCCATATCTTCCTCTCTTTCCTCTCCTCCGTCTCTTCCCGTCTCTCCACGCTCCCTTCCCACTCTATGTTTCTCTTTCTCTCTCTCTCCAGGCCTTCACCCCCCCCCCTCCCCACGGCCTTCCCTTCCCTACTTCTTTGAAGTCAGAGCCATAACGAGAAGATCTTAGTTTCCACGGCCGACTAACAAAGACAAAGGTCCCCACCCCCCATGTAGCCTCGGGGCAAGTGCTGTGAGCGAACAGCGGCTTTGAAGGACGGCACGAAACATCGATGGGTGGTCAGCAACCACGCCCGGACGCCTTTGTCTCCCCTGTAGAGACACTTTTTTTTTTTTTTAGGCTGGTACGTTTTCGTTTGAGGTTGAGTTGACCTTGGGGAGGTCCGGGAGCAGTTGCAAATGTTCGTCACTGGCGTTGCCCGTGAGCGGAAATCGAACTCAATCGATCCATCGAGTCTTTATGTCTAAAAGGATGCCATTCAACGTTGTGTACAGATAAAACCAAAACTTTGCTAATAGATGAAATCGCAACCAGGATGAAAGCGAATTCATACTCTTAGGTTTTTTCGGTAAAGTCACGTAGGTAAAAATAAATAATAAATAATAATAATAAAAATAATATTAATGATAATAAAAAGCAAATTCTATTTTACAAAATGGCATCTTAATAAATTACTATCGAAGGCATGTTAAAAAATAACACTGTAAATAATTTTTAGCAAAAGAAAGTTTACAAAGGTGCGTTTTTAGATTTAACTTAAAACTGCTTAATGATTGCGAACTCGGCTCGCCACCAACGATTGCCCGAGCTCTGCTATCCTCGACATATGGAAATGTTTTCAGCTGATTCCTCAGTGCGCGTCTGCGTGTGCATATGAGAGGAAACGGCTGCGAGGAAGCAACACCTTATCCCCGTACACATGGGACAGATGGAGTCCACATTTTATTTTGTGCTGCACCGCCTATTGCTGTAGCAGGGGGTAGGGCTCGTCCTAAATTCCCACAGCCATCAACCACCGCTACCACCATCCCTTAGCACCGCCACCATCACCACCACCACTCAGTGACGGTGACGTCACCACGGCTCCTGTGCCAGGCCACGTGCACTTTGAGGTGCACTTTGAGGCCACGTGAATTGCCGACGGCTCATTGACCCTCCTCCTGTCAGGACAGACCCTGCAGGTGCCATGGGTTGTGCTGACTGAGATGACCGGTAGATGCACGCCAGCCGTGCCAACTTGCTGCATTTTAGCCGCCCCGGCGCTCCGCTCGTTGTTGTGAGCGTCGCTTCTCTGCCCTTCGTCGTTGCTGGAGGGCGACTGCCTCCAACTGCCCGAGTAGCAGCAGCAGCAGCGTCCTTCACGAGCCTCCTCCATATCAGCCACCATCACCACCGCTACCACTGCCACCATCATCACCAACACCAACCTCTGCCACCAACACCGGTACCACCACCGCTATTACCACCACCACCACCCACCACCAGCCACCACCACCCACCACTGTGGCACGCGCCCTGTAGATTCTCGACGAAGCTGCAATGATGAGTTCGTGGCGAAGTTTGTGGCTCGTGCACCCTCATCCACACGACATCACCATGTGCGTGCGAAGTTCGCAACGCGTGTGCGAAGTTCGCAACGCGTGGGAGAAGTTCGCCACGCGTGGAGAAGTTTGTCAGGCGCAAATCGGCACGGAACATCTCACGATGGGTTATTGGTCGCGAGCGGGAATCGAACTCGGGTCTTTTCCAGGCTTGTGGATATGATTCGTATTCGTTAATTTGCGTTGACTTTTCAATGTTGTTGATGATTGGTGGCGCTTTGAGTGGCAGATCTGTGCTAGAAAGGCGCCACGCTGTGTTACACAAACAGTGAATCAACAACAGCCACAGCCTTTACAACAACAACAACCAGAGCCTAAACAACAACCACAGCAACAACAACCACAGCAACAACAACCACATCCTTCATAACAACAACAGCCTTCACAACAACAACCACATCCTTCACAGCAACCACCACACAACAACCACAGCCTACACAACAACAACCACGTCCTTCACAACAACAACCACAGCAACAACAACCACAGCCTTCACAGCAACCACAGCCTTCATAACAACAATCACTCAATTCACAACAACCACATCCTTCCCAACAACAACCACAGCCTTAACAACAACCACAGCCTTCACAACAACAACAACAACCACATCCTTGACAACAACCACAGCCTTCACAACAACAACAACCACAGCCTTAACAACAACCACAGCCTTCACAACAACAACAACAACAACCACATCCTTGACAACAACCACAGCCTTCACAACAACAACAACAACAACCACAGCCTTAACAACAACCACAGCCTTAACAACAACAACAACAACCACAGCCTTAACAACAACCACAGCCTTCACAACAACAACAACAACCACATCCTTGACAACAACCACAGCCTTCACAACAACAACAACAACAACCACAGCCTTAACAACAACCACAGCCTTCACAACAACAACAACAACCACAGCCTTAACAACAACCACAGCCTTCACAACAACAACAACAACAACCACAGCCTTAACAACAACCACAGCCTTCACAACAACAACAACAACCACATCCTTGACAACAACCACAGCCTTCACAACAACAACAACCACAGCCTTAACAACAACCACAGCCTTCACAACAACAACAACCACAGCCTTAACAACAACCACAGCCTTCACAACAACAACAACAACAACCACATCCTTGACAACAACAACTGTAATAAATGAGTCATCATGCAGCCGCTGTTTCTAGAAATCCTGGGGGGCGGGGTGGGGTGTAGGGGTGGGGGGCAGAGGGGAGGGTGGGGGGGGTGTAGGGGTGGGGGGGGCAGAGGGGAGGGTGGGGGGGAAGAGGGGGAAGGGTGGGGGGGTGTAGGGGTGGGGGGCAGAGGGGGAGGGTGGGGGGGTGTAGGGTGGGGGGGGCAGAGGGGAGGGTGGGGGGGAAGAGGGGGAGGGTGGGGGGGGTGTAGGGGTGGGGGGGGAAGAGGGGGAGGGTGGGGGGTGTAGGGGTGGGGGGGGGCAGAGGGGGAAGGTGGGGGGGAAGAGGGGAGGGTGGGGTGTAGGGGTGGGGGGGNCAGAGGGGGGAAGGTGGGGGGGGGGCAGAGGGGGGAGGGTGGGGGGTCTGAACGTGGGGGGCCCCCTCATTAAGACGTCGCAGCTATAATCTCGTGACGTCACCAATCAACGGCGAGCGTCGCCCTGGGGCGGGTGACGTCACGGCGCATCAATCACTGCAGCTCCGCGGGGGGGCGGGGGGGGGTGGTTTAGGGGGGTTGGTGTGTGGGGGGGGAATTAGGAGGAGGGGGTGGGGGTGCGTGACGTCACGGCGTTGCGTTAAGTCCAGGGAAGCTGTGGGAAGGCACCTTGCCCCCCCCCTCCTCCCTCCTCCTCCTCTCTCATCTCACTCAACTCTCCTCCTCCTCCTCCTCTCTTTCTCCTCCTTCTCCTCTTTCTCATCTCACTCCTCTCTCTCCACCTCCTCCTCTCTCATCTCACTCCTCTCTCTCTCCTCCTCCTCTCTCTCATCTCACTCCTCTCTCTCTCCTCCTCCTTTCTGCTCCTATACCTCCTCCTCTCTCTCATCTCACTACAAACTAAGTTGCCTCTGTGGTAGCAGTTACATTGGAGAAACCAAACGACATGTCTCGGACCGCATCCGTGAACATAAGGCAGACCTGAAACACGGTAGGACAAACACCTCAGCCGTGGCAGATCACTGTTACAACTCAGTGGGCTCACATGACATTGACTTCTCCAAGACAGAGGTTCTCTGCAAGCCATCTGGCTATCATGAGAGATTCGTTCATGAGGCGATCCACATATACAAACACAGAGACAATTTCAACCGAGAAGATGGATTCTGGCTTAGCAATCATTGGAAGGACGTAATAAACCATTTCGGATCTTAACTGATTGTGTTCACGTTTACGGTGACTTTCAGACCGCGTTCCACTCACTGGCATGGTGCAGTGTGCAGAGTAATGTATGGTGTCGTAATTGTATAGTAAACACTAGCTGTACTACCCGGCTTCGCCCGGGACTTGTATCCACCACGGCCGGCCGCCTTTGTCTCCCCATTGGCGATGTTAATACGCCACACCAGTTACTCGTTTGAGGCTGAGTCGACCTAGGGGAGGTTCAAATAATCTTGACCGGTGGTGGCCATGAGCGGGAATCGAACTGGGTTCGCCGGGTTGGTAGCGCAGCGTAGCGTTAACCACTACACCCACCGCTCCTCACACACACAGACGCACAGACACACACACAGACAGACACAGACAGACACACAGACACACAGACAGCACGCTAACCACTACACTACCGCTCCCCACACACCACACGCCCGGGTTGAGCTACAATTTGTGTTATCCAGGTCGCTTCTGAAACAGAGCTGCATAGCTCAGGTGGACCTTACCTGGTAAAATGACAAGTTTAGTTTCAATTTCGATTTAAAGCTTTCGTGACTGCAGGGATTCGTCTTCTTGGTTCTTTCGGTAAAGTCACGTAGAAGGGAAATAATAAAATAATAAAATAAAACATTAAATAATTCTCACGACGTTTCGGCCACAACGCAAGCGGCCGTCCTCAGTTGAAGACCTGCTCTGTGGGAAACGCCGTGAGATTATTTTATTATTTTATGTTTATTATTTNATTATTTCCCTTCTACGTGACTTTACCGAAAGAACCAAGAAGATAGTTCATAGTTGTATAATGTTGGGGGAAATGACGTTAGCGAGTAGCACCTATGAACACGGCAAACGGGGGTTGGACACCTTAGCCTCCACAACGAGGTCGTTTATAGACCGTATCGGGGTGCCCCTTTTGAGGCTGAGTCGACCTAACGGCATCACGCGTCGATTGTGACGTCACAACAGACGAGATATAAAGTGATCACCCTCTCTCGCCCTCTTTCACACCCCCCTCCCTCCACCTCTCTCTCTCCACCACTCTCCATCCGTCTCGCCCTCTCTCGTTCTCTCTCTCTTCCCACGCGCGTTCGTCTTAAGTGTCTGTTTGTTAGCTCGCCGCGTCTTGAGTCGTAAGTGTGACTTTTAAATGATGTCGCAGCAGCTGATGTGGGTCCCCCCCCCCGACCTCCCCCTCTTCACCCCACCCCCACCCGGGACTGGATTCACGGAGGAACTGACACGACCCATCACCGCTTAATTGCGCTAAAACAAACATACCCCCCCCTGCCCACCCCTCCCCCTACACCACGTGGCCGCATTCATTATCACCGCACGAGGGGGTAACCCCCCCGCCCCACCACCGACACCCCTAAGATGGGGGGGGGGNCTGTCGGGGAAGGGGAGGGAGAGTTTGGGGTCGAGACCGGAGTGGCAGGGATGCATTTGGTGAGTGAGTGGATGAGTCGGTGAGTGAGTCGGTGAGTGAGTGAGCTGGTGAGTGAGTGGATAAGTGGGTGAGTCGGTGAGTGAGTCGGTGAGTGAGTGGATGAGTGAGTAAGTCGGTGAGTGAGTGAGTAAGTCGGTGAGTGAGTGAGTCGGTGAGTGAGTGAGTGAGTGGATGAGTGAGTGAGTCGGTGAGTGAGTGGATACGTGGGTGTGTCGGTGAGTGAGTGAGTCGGTGAGTGAGTAGATGAGTGAGTGAGTCGATGAGTGGGTGAGTGGGTGAGAGAGTCGGTGAGTGAGTGATCCAGTGAGTTAGTGGATGAGTGGGTGAGTCGGTGAGTGTGTGGATGGTGGGTGAGTCGGTGAGGGAGTGAGTCGGTGAGTGAGTGAGTCGGTGAGTGAGTTAGTCGGTGAGTGAGTGAGTGGATGAGTGAGTCGGTGGGTGAGTGAGTGAGTAAGTGGATGAGTGAGTGAGTCAGTGAGTGAGTGGATGGGTGAGTGAGTCGTTGAGTGAGTCAGTGAGTGAGTGGATGAGTGGGTGAGTCGGTGAGTGAGTGGATGAGTGAGTGAGTGGATGAGTGAGTGAGTGGATAAGTGGGTGAGTCGGTGAGTGAGTCGTTGATCAGAGTGATACGGTAATCATCTGGTGGTAATCTGGTTGTGACCTGGTAGTGCCATGGTAGTCATCTGGTGATGGTCTGATGGTGACGTGGTGGTCATCTGGTACATGGAATTATTACGCCTCCTTACCATATCTGTCGCTCCACGTGAAGCGATAAACGTTGTTGTTCTTTGTTCATACATCCCATTAGCCGCACGACCTCCTGTAAACGCATCATTTCAGACGGATTCGTTCAATCCAGATTGACTGCTGATCAGGCACTGAATGTCGAAACCGGCTCTCGTCTACAAACATCTTGCAGCTCACCGGCAGTATTGATTCAAGCACAGCCCGACTCTGCTGATGAGCCACTGAACGTCGAAACCGTTTTTTTATATTGAACCGATGCTGCTGGATGAATGCCGTGGGTTTGGCTGACGGTATGTGTGTACAATAAACACACTCGTGGTGTCTGTGTCGCGTACCCGTCACGTGGGCAATGTCGCGTTATCTATGAACGCGTCCGTTCTCCTTTGTGTGTACACCTTGGGGAGCGGTGGCGCAGCGATTAGCGCTGAACCGCGCAACGCACATGGCAAAAGCTGCTACGGACGCGGCACCAACAGCGAATGTTCGGAACCCGTCCTGGCGCTGACCCGTAGGTCGACTCAGCCTTAAATGTGCACGTGGGGCGGTGTGGTAAGAACATCGCCACGTGGAGACAAAGGCGGTTGGGCGTGGTGCTGATGGCCACCCACCCCCTCGCGTGCCATGCCGGCCTTCATAGGTGCTGCTCGCTATCAGCACTTGCTCCGAGACTCCGTTGAAGGCTATACGGGAGATCGTTGTCTTTGTACAGCGTTGCTGACAATTCATAATGATTTGCTTTAATTAGCGGCTGTTGCTGCTGCTGCTGATGATGATGGTGATGGTGGCACGTGTTGCCTTCAAGACTCTGTTGAGGCTATACGGGGATGGGTGTGGGGAAGGGGACGGGGACCTTTGTCTTTGTGGCAGAACGAGACATGCTGCCTCTGTGTCGTGCAGATCGTTCGCCGGGCGAAATGAATGAATGAAGGAAACGCGAGAGAGCGAGAGCGAGAGAGAGAAAGAGAGAGCGAGAGAGGAAAGAAAAGCAAAATTAAAATGTGACCTCTGGAACCGAAGCTGTGTTCCATGGAAACCGCAGACCCCGACCGAGCGAGCGCACTAAGGCAAGGGCACATTTTCAAAGTGCATGCGAATTCCATGCTGCACCCCAAAAACATAAAATTACAAGCCCCAAAAATAAAAATATAATCCACGGAAGCTCCAGAGATGAATTCAGACGCATCCCGAGGGACGGAGGGAGGGAAATGGAAGGAGGATGCGGCGTTGCGAGATGTTTAAATAGTGGCCTGCGTGGATGATGATAAAAATAAGAATGGTATTGTAACAATTTCTATTATTCAATGGATTGTGGGTTTTTTTGCTTTGGTGATTATCAATTAAATATTGTCACACACTAGCAGCACCAACAATCACTAGCCAACCACCTCCCCCAACCACCAATAATTACAACCACCACCACCACCAGCGCCACAACCAATATCTTCACCACCACCACAACCTCCCCCACCACCACCACCAGCAGCACCCCCAACAAATATCTTCACCACCCCCCCCCNACCACCACCAGCACCCCCAACCAATATCTTCACCACCCCCCCACCACCACCAGCACCCCCAACCAATATCTTCACCCCCCACCACCACCAGCACCCCAACCAATATCTTCACCCCCCCCCCCCCACCACCACCACCAGCGGCCCCAATCAATATCTTCACAACCACCCCACCACCACCACCACCAGCGGCCCCAACCAATATCTTCACCACCCCCCCCCACCACCACCAGCACCCCCAACCAATATCTTCACCACCCCCCCACCACCACCAGCACCCCAACCAATATCTTCACCACCCCCCCCCACCACCACCACCACCAGCGGCCCCAATCAATATCTTCACAACCACCCCCACCACCACCACCACCAGCGGCCCCAACCAATATCTTCACAACCACCCCCACCACCACCAGCACCAGCGGCCCCAACCAATATATTCACAACCACCCACCACCCACCACCACCACCACCAGCGCTCCCAACCAATATCTTCACCACCCCCCCACCACCACCCCCCCACCACCACCCCCCACCACCACCACCTTCATCCATAGACCACCAACTCCTCCATCTCACTCGAGCAGAATATTCCAAAGTGAAGAATGACCGCCTCGCCCTCCCTCCGGGCCCCCCCCCTCGCCCCCACCTCTCTACATCCCCCCTCCCCCACCTCCCCCCCCTCTCCTTCACCTCGCCCCCACCTCTCTACACCCCCTCCCCACATCCCTCCCCCCACCTCCCCTCCCCCCCCNTCCTTCACCTCGCCACCACCACTGGGTTTAACCCCTGAACGCGTCTCGGATTAGGAGCGCGCTCACTGTGAGCAGGTGCCAGGGAGTAGGCGGGGGGGTGGGTGGGGGGGGAGAGGGGGAACATGCCCCACCCCCACCTCCCTCTTCCCCCCAAAAGTCAGGACACCGTCATAAGAGATCGCGCTCCAACGAATTAATGCGGGGAAGGTTCAATGAGTGGTGGCGTGGTGGTGGCGGTGGTGGTGTCGGTGGTGTCGGTGGTGGTGGCGGTGGTGGTAGCGGTGGTGGTGGCAGTGGCAGTACTGATGGTGGCAGTGGCAAAGGAATTGTCGGTGGTGGTGGTGTCGGTGGTGGTGGTGGCGGTGGTGGTAGCGGTGGTGGTGGCAGTGGCAGTACTGATGGTGGCAGTGGCAGTGGCAAAGGCGTTGTCGGTGGTGGTGGTGTCGGTGGTGGCGGTGGTGGTGGCGGTGGTGGTGGCGGTGGTGGTGGCAGTGGTGGCAGTGGTGGTGGCGGTGATGGTGGTGGTGGCAGTGGTGGTGGTGTTGGCGGTGGTGGTGGTGGCAGTGGTGGTGGTGGCGGCGGTGGTGGCTGTGGTGGTGGCGGTGATGGTGGTGGTGGCAGTGGTGGTGGTGTTGGCGGTGGTGGTGGTGGCAGTGGTGGTGGTGGTGGTGGCGGCGGTGGTGGCTGTGGTGGTGGCGGTGGCGGTGCTGGTGGTGGTTGGAGCTTGAGGAGGCCTCCATCCAGCAGTGGATCGATCTTGGCCGTTGACGATAGCAGCCTTGCACCATCTCACGAGGAATCATCCGGGTGAGACGTCTCAATAAAGATGCACGTGCCGGATGTATGAATGGAATTTAAAATAGATTATGCACTATCAAGATGAAGAGGCCCCGTATAACCTTCACAGACTGTAGGGGCAAGTGCTGTTCGCGAGTAGCAATCAAGTGGCGTACGTGGGGTTGTGTGGGCACGCCCGGCCGCCTTTGTCTTCCTAATTTTTTACACCGCAACACGTGCTCGTTTAAGGCCGAGTCGCCCTAGGGGATGCCCAGGACACGGTGAAAATAATCGTCACCGGTGTTCGTGGCCGTGAGCGGGAATCGAACTCCTGGGCACACCTGCAGATTCACGCACTCCGTTGTTGCCATTGATCACCACCTGAACCATCACCACTCACGTCATCACCACCACCTGCAGCACCACCACCACCAGCATCACCACCAGCAGCACCATCACTACCACCACCATCACCACACTACCACCACCATCACTACCACCACCATCACCATCACTACCACCACAGCACCATCACTACCACCACCATCACCATCACTACCACCACCATCACCATCACTACCACCACCATCACTACCACCACCATCACCATCACCACCATCACCATCACTACCACCACCATCACTACCACCAGCAGCAGCAGTCGAGACCTGCCCCCCCGCCCCGCCCTTCTCTCCTCCCGCTCAGCCACCCACGCCGCAAGTCCCCGGGGAGTCGCGGTTGTGACAGCAACGACGCCGCGTTCACACCTCCTACTCCTCCTCCTCCCCCTCCTCCCCCTCCTCCTCCTCCCTCTCCTCCACCTCCTCCACCCCTCCTCCTCCTCCCCCTCCTCCTCTTCCTCCTACTCCTCCTACTCCTCCTCCCCTCCTCCTCCCTCTCCTCCCCTTCTCCTCCTACTCCCCTCCTCCACCTCCTCCTCCTCCCCTCCTCTTTCCTCTCCCCCCCCCTCCTCCATCCCTCCTCTTCCCTCTCCTCCTCCTCCTCCCTCACCTCTACCTCCTCCTATCCCTCCTCCTCCTCCCACTCCTCCTCCTCCTCACTCTCCTCCCTCTCCCCCTACTTTCCCTCCTCCTCCTCCCCTCCTCCTCGCCCCTCCTCCTCCTCCCCCTCCTCCCACTCGTCCTCCCCTCCTCTTCCTCCCTCTCCTCCTCCTCCCTCCTCCTCCTCCCTCTCCTGTAGAGACATCATCATCACCACATCGATCTCCGCCCAGCAGTGGATAGACCATGGTGGTGATGATCACACGCGGGGTAGAGACATCACCACCATCATTACCACATCGATCTCCATCCAGCAGTAGATAGACCATGGTGGTGATGATCACACGCTGGGGGGTAGAGGAGGAGGCATCGTGCAGACTGCGAAGCGGAGTGAGTGGTGGGGCTTGGGCAGGAGGCGTCACGCCCAGAGGGGGACGGCGGTGGCCGATGGTCGAGACTCAGCACGGAGCGGCAGTCGAAGGAGGGACGCGGGGGAGGGGGAGGACGTCCCCACCACCAGGGAGACGGAGACACGGGAGGGAGGGGGAGGGAGGGGGAGGGGGAAGCGGTGGTGCAGCGGTTAGCACGCCGCGCTAACAAACCTGTCCACGACCGGCTTCGATTCCCGCTCACGGCCACCACCAACACCGGAGACGATTATCTGAACCGGTCCTGGGGCCTCCCCTAGGTCGACCCAGCCTCAAACGAGTACCTGGTGTGGAAACAACATCAGCGGTGGGAGACAAAGGCGGCCGGGCGTGAGGGCTGCACACCCATCGTGTGCTCTCGCTCACGACACTTGCCTCCACAAGCATGTCGAGGCTACACGGGCGGAATCTTCGCCTTTGGTTGTCTGCACCTGTGGGGAGCGGTGGCGCTGTGGTTAGCGCGGTGTGCGTGCTGCTGGGAGTCGAACAAACCACGCGACGCGGTCGTGGCGCCCTTCGCCGGGCCTTTCATAGGCGCTCGCTAACAAGCACTTGGCCCAACGGCACCGCGAGGCTACACGGGGATCTGTGTCTCTATGGATTTAGCGCTGACCGCACACTCACCGTGACCCAGGTCTCTTTGGAACCCACTCATCCGAGGTAATTAAGACTCAGCACGTGCTCGTGAGACACCTGGTCCTCGGCCCCCCCCCTCCCCACCCCACAATTACCCCCTCCCACCTTCTCCCCTTAATTCCCCCCCCCCCCCACTGCTACCATCCCTCCCCATCCACCCATCCACCACCCCCACCATCAACACCAAACTCGCCGCCTTTCCCGGGACAATGCCGCAGCTCGGTCAATCACATTGATTGTGGAGCGGGTCCGTCCATCCGTCTGCGTGTCCGCAGGTGATGGACAGATCACGTGGGTGCCTACAACACGAGCAGCATCGCCATCAGCCGTGGTCATCTCTATACGATCTGCAACATCATCATCATCATCAGCCGTGGTCATCTCTGTCTGATCTACACCATCATCACCATCAGCCATGGGCATCTATATCTTATCTGCACCATCACCGCCATCAGCCGTGGGCATCTCTATCGATCTGCACCATCACCATCATCATCAGCCGTGGTCATCTCTGTCTGATCTACACCATCATCACCATCAGCCGTGGGCATCTCTATCCGATCTGCACCATCATCACCATCAGCCGTGGGCATCTCTATCCGATCTACACCATCAACATCATCAGCGTGGTCATCTCTATCCGATCTACACCATCACCATCATGAGCCGTGGGCATCTCTATTCTATCAATACCATCACCATCATCGTCATTGGCCGTGGTCATCTCTATCCGATCTGCACCATCACCATCATCAGCCATGCAGTCACGAAAGCTTCAAATCAAGAATGGTAATTTCTATCCAACCTAACCATCACCACCATCATCAGCCATTCTCATCACTATCCTATCTACACCATCATCATCAGCCGTGGTCTAGCCTAGGGGCGCCCCCAGTGGAAGCTGCCCACACACACACAATGGCCTACGATTTTCCCTAACGACCGCACGGGCACGGTGAGTGTGAAACCCACGGGCGCGTGACAGTAGCAGCAGCAGCAGCAGCCGCTAATGTTTTCCGGTTTTTAAAAAAAATCTAGACCGCCGCAGCATTAACCGGGGCCTCCCGGATTCGAGCTCTCCCAGACTCGCGGGAGCTCTCGGCTATCACCGCTGTTGCTGCTGTTGTTGTTGTTGTGGTTGTTGTTGTTGCTGCGTGGTGGTGGTAATTGTCACGTGGAAGATAGAGCAGACCATTAGAGAGACAAATATATAACAACATTCCACTGGACCTTCTGTGGTTCACATGCCCACCCNGCCCCGCCCCTCGCCCCCCCCCTACCAACCCCCCGCCCCTCGCCCTTCGCCCCCACCCCAACCCCTGCCCTTCACCCCGCCCCTTGCCCCCCTACCCCGCCCCTCGCCCTTCCCCCCCCACCCCGCCTTTCACTCCCCACCCACCCCTCGCCCCACCCCTACCCCATACCCCCACCCTCGCCCTTCGCCCCCCCACCCCGCCCTTCGCCCCCCCACCCCGCCCCTCGCCCTCCCACCCCACCCTCGCCCCACCCCTACCCCATACCCCCACCCTCGCCCTCGCCCCCCCCCCNGCCCCTCGCCCCCCACCCCGCCCNTCGCCCCCCACCCCGCCCCTCGCCCCCCCACCCCCCCCTCGCCCCCCCCACCCTCGCCCCACCCTACCCCCAACCCCCACCCCTCGCCCTTCGCCCCCCCACCCCGTCCNTCGCCCCCCNGCCCCTCGCCCCCCCCCACCCCCCCACCCCGCCCCTCCCCCCAGTCTCGCTTGAGCGCCTTGGGACTCGCTGAGCGATGATGCCGGTCCACGGATTTGTCCGTGGAGCGAGATTCTGAATAAAATAACGAAGACGGGAAAATAACAAATAAAATCATTAATTATAAATGTGTGTGTCTATATATATATGTGTGCGTGCGTATAAAATGCGTGCAACAAGTAAATTTAATAAAATATGCGTGTAGTAAAATGAAATAAAGTACAATGATTACAAATAAAAATAGTAATTAATTCGTAAAAAATATGACACTTTACTACGTAAATAACTAAGCGCTATATGTAAATAAAATAATTTTACTGCGTTGCGGTAAGCTAATTAAAATAAGTAGAATAAATTGTAACGAATATAATGAAGTAACGTAAAAAGAATAAGTAAATGGAATTTAGAAATTAAATAGAACGATGTTGAATACGTAAATTACACATTTTAAACATCGCGGTGCTAAATGTGGTATGGTTACTCGTATGAATGAACAAGTGTACGTGTGCGTACACGCGTGTGTGTACACGTGTACGTATGAGTGTACACGTGTGCTTGTGTGTACACGTGTGCTTGTGTGTACATGTGTATGTATGAGTGTATGAATGTACACGTGTACGTATGAGTGTACACGTGTGCTTGTGTGTACACGTGTGAGTGTGTACACGTGTACCTGTGTGTACACGCGGGTCTCAAATGAGTACCTGGGGCGATGTGTAAATAACATCGCCACTAGGGAGACAAAGGCGGCCGGGCGTGGTTCTGGCCACCCACCCCTCGGCTACAGCACTTGCTCCAAAAGCCTGTTGAAGGCTATACGGGGGATCTTTGTTATTGCCTCTATGTACACTCTCAAAATCACGCAAACACATGCACACGCACACACATGCGCACATAATCACAAACATGAATGCACACCCGCGCACACACACAAACATATACACACGCGGACAAACACCTAAACACATGAACACAACAAAGATCCCCCGTATAGCCTCAAAATAATGTCGGGCAAGTGCTGTTAGCGAGCACCTATGAAAGCCGGGTTCGTAGCGCAGTGTGCTAACCGCTGCACTACCCCTCGCCACACACTCACGGACACACGGACATGTGTACACACACAAAGACAAAGATATCCCGTATAGCCTTTTACACACTGTTAGGGAAAGTGCTGTTCACGAGCACCTATGAAGACCGGCACAATGCACGATGGGTGGGTGGCCAGCTCCACGCCCGACCACCTTTGTCTCCCCAGTAGCGATGTTTACACACCGCACCAGGTACTCATTTGAGGCTGAGTCGACCTAGGGGAGGATCCGGACCGGTTAAAAAAATAATTGTCACCGGTGTTGGCCGTTAACGGGAATCGAACCTGGGTCGCCAGGTTCGTAGGGCAGCACGCTAACCGCTTCTCACACAAAGACAAAGATCCCCCATATAGACATACTGTAGGGCAAGTGCTGTTAACGAGCACTTATAAAGGCCGGCACGGTACACGAGGGGTGGGTGGCCAACACCACGCCCGGCCGCCTTTGTATTCCTAGGTACTCGTTTGAGGCTAAATCGACCTAGGGGAGGCCCAGGGCCGGTTCAGATAATCGTCACTGGTGTTGGACGTGAGCGGGAATCGAACTCGATCGCCAGGATCGTGTGTCACAGTGTGTGTTACACACACACTGTGACACACACAGACTNNCACACACACACACACACACACACACACACACANACANTGTGACACACACAGTCACACACTAACACANTGACACACACTGTAACACACACACACACTGACACACACACATGTGACACACACACTGACACACCACACTGTGACACACACACACTGTGACACCACCACTGTGACACACACACACACTGTGACACACACACACACACACACACTGTGACACCAACTCCACGCGCTCACCATCGCATCTGCTGCGCTATCACCACATTGCGAGCGCTCCCAGCGACATCAAAGGAGCGACACACGAGGGGTGGTCAGTCCCCCCCCCCNTCATCCCATCCTCAACAACAACAAAACCACCCCCCCTCCCTCCTAGCCCGCCCTCACGCTCTGCAGGTGTCTGTGGCTGTGTAATGTGCCGTGGTGGGAAGCGGACACAGAGAAAGAGGTTGGGGTGGTGGGGGGTGGTGGGGGTGGTGGGGGGTGGTGGGGGGGTGGTGGGGGGNGTGGGGGGAGCTGAAAGAGAATGACGCGGCCTGGACGACACTCGCCACTCGGCCCGCACAACACTGCCGCTGAGCGGAAGAATAACACCACACACACACACATACACACACACATACACGTACATACGCACACGTACATACACACACACACGTACATACACACACACATACACGCACTACACACACACACACGCACACACATACATACATACACACACATACACACACATACACACGTACACACATACACATATACACACACACGCACACACGCACACGTACACACACGTACACATACACGTACACACACACGCACACACACACACACGCGTACACACACACGTTGGGGACACACACACGTACACACACGTACACACACGCACACACACGCACACGTTGGGCACACACACACGTACACACACGTACACACATACACGTTGGACACACACGCGTTGGGACACACACGCAGAGACATACGTAGGATACATACGTAGGGGATATAAATACAAAGATCCCCCGTGTAGCCTTAACAGACTGTTGGGGAAAGTGCTGTTAGCGAGCACCTATAAACGCCGGCACGGCACACGAGGGGGTTTGTTGGCAACACCACGCCAGGCCGCCTTTGTCTCCCTAGTGACGATGTTTACACACCGTACCAGGTACTCATTTGAGACTGAGTCGACCTAGGGGAGGCGCAGGACCGGTTCAGATAATCGTCACCTGCGTACGTGGACGTGAGCGGGAATCGAACTCGGGTCGCCGGGTTCGTAGCGCAGCGTAGCGCTAACCACTACACCACCGCTCCCCATATGTAGGGGATACACAAGTCTAGACACGTACACGCACACGCACGCACGTAGATACACACACAAACGCACGCACGTAGGGGCAAGCACACACGTAGATACACACGCACGCACACGTAGTGACACACGCACACGTACGTAGGTAGGGATACATACACACGCACACACGCAACGTAGGTACATAGGGGAGGCGTAGGATCGTTTCAGACATCCGTCGTGAACGGAATCCAACTCGGGCACGTGTTACGTACAGTCACTCCTCGCTTAACGTCGGGTTGCGTTGCCTGGAAAGTGCGACTTTAAGTGAGGAAGCGTTAAGCGAAACCTATTTTCCCATAAGAAACAATGTTAATAAAAGGAGGTTACGTTCCTGGCGGGGGGAAATCTTATCACACTTAAGAACATAACATGGGTATGTGTGTTACGTATCCGTGTATACAGTGCATTCTATAGGAGAGAGCAGGAGGTTGGGGGTTCAGAGCAGCTCGCCCACCACGTGCCTTGTGTGTGTGTGTATGTGACGTCCTACTGGGACATCTGTGGAACGAAGAGCTTCATGGCTCATCGGATTCCGCCAGCCTGCATCAAGATTCTGATCTGACGGGGCGCTGGCAGAGGTGCGGCTGAGTCGGAGCGCTCGCATATCGTAGGACATCGTAAAACTTCACACGTGGTTAATATTCGATATATATAAATATAGAGGCATGTAAATATATAATAAGTAATTTCCTTGGAGAGAAGAAAGATTAGAGAAAAGGAAGACATTTTATGATTCATGATTTCAATTTGTGTTTGGAGGAGTGGTTACGGTTTCGCGTCGGTACGATGGCATGAAGCCCTCCACCACCCGACAGAGCCAACGGAATCTTGGTCGACTCAGCGTCAAATGAGTACCCTGGTGCAGTGTGTAAAAACATCGCCACTGGGGAGACAAAGGCGGCCGGGCGTGGTTGCTGTCCACCCATTCGCGGCCTTCACAAGCGCTCGCTCGCTAACAGCACTTGCCCCAACAGTCTGTTAAGGCTACTGGGGTTAGGGGATCTTTGTTCTGTGTGTCTGTGTATAAGTCATCCTTCATCTGTGACCCGGCGAACCACTTGACTCCAGACACCAGCTGACCTGGACAAATCCCTCCTGAGTCTCTCTGTCTGCATCTCCCCCCCCCCTCCTCTTACCACACGTAGTGACATCTTCATCTCACCCCTAGTGCTTAAAGGGACCCGGGGTCTTCTCGCCACGGGATCAGCATCGTGGTCGACTGGTTAAGGGAGGGGGTGGAGGAGGAGGAGGGGTGGAGAGGAGGAGGAGGAAGGGAGGGAGAGGGAGAGGGGGGGGGTTAGGGGCGTCGAGCAAATGCGCAAAGCGCCGCGTGAACCAAAATAAACCGCACGGTAGAGACACGGAGACATGGGGGCACGGAGACATGGGGGACATGGGGACACGGGACATGGGGGCCACCCAGCCGTTACAGGCAGACACGACGGGCACGGCCAATGTATAAGAACGCTTTCAAGTTGAGTCGTAAAACAAAACAGGAAGAGAAACCCGAACAATCATTGGACGCGTGGAGCTCGGCCTGTAAACAGCGAGGCCGTGAGAGAGACGACGGGAGATCAAGACGGTCGAGTGTGGGGGGGGGGTCGCGGGGGTGGGGGGGGGGGTGGAGGGGGGGGCTGGCACGCACCGCTACCACCTGCGGTTACTGAAATCGCCACGACCACCCCTGGCACCGTTAGACCTGGCGTCTACATCATCACCACCACCACCAGGAGCAGCGTCGCCACCACCACCACCATCATCATCAAAGCGAAGTGGAGCTCTGCGCGTGGGGCCTTCAAAGGGCCCACTGCTGACGTGCCGCGTAACGGGGATCGCATCTGCGGATGAGACCACGGGTCACGGGGTCACGAGGTGGGGGGGGTAGGGGTTGGGGGGCGGCCGAGAAGAGGTGCTCCGGATGTGTCTTCTCAGTAGAGACCAACAGCCCCCCCCCCACTCTACCCACCAACACTACCACCAACACCTCCACCTTACCCACCAACCCCCCACCAAGAGCCCGCCCCCCACTACCCACCAACAGCCCCTCGCCCTACCCACCAACAGCCCCCCACCACCTACCACCAACAGCCCCCCCACCACTCTACCACCAACAGCCCCTCGCCCTACCACCAACAGCCCCCCACCACTCTACCACCAACAGCCCCCCCCCTACCCACCAACACCCCCACCCTACCACCAACAGCCCCCCCCACTCTACCCACCAACAGCCCCCTCCTACCCACCAACACCCCCACCCTACCCACCAACACCCCCCCACCACTCTACCCACCAACACCCCCCGCCCTACCACCAACCCCCACTCTACCACCAACAGCCCCCCCCACTCTACCCACCAACACCCCACCTACCCACCAACACCCCCCCCNACTCTACCCACCAACACCCCCCCACCTACCCACCAACCCCCCACCCTACCCACCAACCCCCACTCTACCACCAACACCCCCGCTCTACCCACCAACACCCCCACCCACCACCTTACCCACCAACCCCCCCACCCCACCCACCAACCCCCACTCTACCCACCAACCCCCACTCTACCACCAACACCCCCCCCCCACCTACCACCAACACCTCCACCTTACCCACCAACACCCAGACCCACCACCTTACCCACCCCCCCACTCTACCCACCAACCCGCCCACCCTACCCACCAACCCCCACTCTACCCACCAACACCTCCACCTTACCACCAACACCCCGACCCACCACCCTACCACCAACCCACCCCCACTCTACCCACCACTCTACCCACCAACCCCCACTCTACCACCAACACCCCCCCCCACCTTACCCACCAATACCTCCACCATACCACCGACACCCGACCCACCACCTTACCCACCCCACCCTACCACCAACCCCCACTCTACCCACCAACCCCCACTCTACCCACCAACACCCCCCCCACCCTACCCACCAACACCTCCACCTTACCCACCAACACCCNGACCCACCACCATACCCCCCCACTCTACCACCAACCCGCCCACCACCCCCACCCACCGTACGTATCCACACGTGCTTGTCGAAGGCTGCAGGGGGAAGGACCACATACTAACCACACGAGAAGGCTACCGGCACTGTGGCACACAATGGGATTGGTGTCCAGCACCACGCCCGGCCGCCTTTGTCTCCCCAGTGGCGATGTTTACACACCGCACCAGGTACTAATTTGAGGCTGAGTCGACCTAGGGGAGGCCAAGGACCGGTTCAGATAATCGTCACCGGTGCACTACGCTACCGCTCCCCCAATCCTCTAAACACCACCCCCTCCTTCTATATGTAGTGGTGGTATTGACGTGCGCCGGCAGTGATGGATCACGGGGCGCGGGGTTGGGCACGCAGTGTGGGCGTGGCATGGACGCGCGCGCCGGTGGTGAGGCGCGCTCACACAAGCTG